>JAADVT010000332.1:0-32034 GCA_023335895.1 Pythium rishiriense
CATGGATTGTACCTATTTATCTGCACACATCTACTGCTTTTTAAGGGTGGGGTGCTCGAGCGGACCTGGAGGAGGGGAGAGCGGGACGGGAATGACCGCCGCGTGGAGAGAGAAGGAATGCACATCCACACACCGGGACTACTACGCCGCCGTCCGCTGGAGACGCTCGAGCGAGGCCTGCAGCTGCTGGAGTGTGATGGTCGCCGTGTCGCGCACGTCCGGGTCGGGCTCGTTCTGGTGCTGCACGAGCGGACGCACAAACTCCAGTGTGTCTTCCGTCGTCGTGCGGTCGTCAAGCAACGGCACGAGGAATGACAGCGACCGCAATGCGCGGAAGCGAAGATTGGGCGTCTTGGACGTGCACTCCTCCATCACCAACTTGACCATTTCGAGCAACTTCTCCAGCTTCTTGAGCTCCGTCGCGACTGACTCGATCGCCAAAATACCGGTCAAGCGACCGTTGAACGTCGACCGCATACACTGCGTGATGCGCGGGACCGCCTTCGTCGTGAGCCAATCGTTTCCAACAGATCGTGCGAGCGTGGGCAGCGTCGCGCACGCAGCAGTGCGCACGTCGTTCACCGTATCGCCGAGCAGCTCGAGGATTGAGTCAGCAAAGTCGAGGGGCACCGTGGAACGCTCACTCTGCTCTGCCCATGCGCCTACACAATGAACGTACTTGACACGAACGCGCCACTGACCTGATGTCTTTAGCGCCTTGACAGCTGGCACAAGCATGGATGAAACTGTCTCGGAGCTGTGGTCGCAGTGGCGAGCCATCTCCTCCAACAATGAGGCGCGCACGTTCGCGTCCTGGCTGTCGTCAAGAATTTGAGTAAAGATTGGCACCAAATCGTCGTAGCTGCTCACAGACAGAAGCTGCAGCGACTGTCCGACAGACTTGGCAAGCGCGAGGCGCACAGCGACCGACAGATCCGTGGACAGGCCGTACGTAGCTGGCAGAAGCGATCGTACAATCTTGGTCTGCGCGGCAAGCACGAACTCGTTTCGTTCGGTTGGTGTGTTTGCGTCCTTGGTCTGAATCTCGATACCCTGCAATTCAGCTGCCACGACCTCCACTGGTGTCGAGCTCGGAACAGCACCACTCGGCGATGAACCGTTCAGAGGGCTAGAACCACGCTGAGCCGCTAGCTGAATCAAAGCACTGCCAATCTCGTAGACGCCCTCGGCACATGTGCGACGAATCTCAACTGTAGGATCCCGCACCATGGCGACGAAATGGTCCACAAAAATATCAACATACTCGGTTCCAAAAGCAAGACAAAATGCTGGAATAGTCTTCGCGGCTTCCAGGCGGACTTGCCATGAAGAATCGGACGTGTAGGTGTTGATCATTGGTACCATCTGGCAGAAAAGAAGACGGAGACTCTCATCCACCGACTCCTTCGTTGCGTCCTTGGACGCATGCAAAATTCGACGAAGATCCTTGGCGAGGCGGATACATCCCTTCACAGCAAAGATTCGAACAATGTCATGGCTATCTGCAGTCGCCTTTTCCAACAACTGGACTCCCCAACTCGCCGTCGAGGCTCCGCCCGAGTTGACGAGGTCACCGATGATTGACGCAATCGCTCGGCGCACAAGCGGGTTGTCGTCGTTACACATGCGGTCAAGCATACCTCGAAGCTGAACGCGGAGATCACCTTGCACACGCGGGAAAATGAGGGGCAGCAGCGCGATTGGCACAATACGCGCAGTAGGACTTGGGCTGATACTCAATCGTGAGACCATTGGCACAATCATAACATTGATGTCTTCGTCCGTCATGGCGCTGATGAGCAGTCGGAATGCATCCACCATGATATCCCATGTGGCATGGTTTTCGATGATTGATAGACTCTCGAGGACGTGGGCAACCACACTGAGCAAGAGTGTGTACCGGCTACCCTGCACGGACGATGTTTTGTCATCACTCTTCTTGTTCGAGTCAATGTGCTTCTGCAACTCCGCGTATCGCTTGGACAACCAGCCGAGGAACTGGATTGTGCGAATCACAATACCTTCACCCTTGTCGTCGTACTCGTGGATCGAAGCAAAGAGATTCAGCAGGAATTTGCGCTCTTCACACATATCTCCACTTGCCTCCTCGTCCTTGGCCGCAGCCTCCTTGAGCAAGCGAGCATCGGTTTCGTCGAGTGAGCCCAACGACGATTGTAAAGGATCGAATGCATCCGGCCCACTTAGTGGTGCGAGTTGTTCAGATGTCAAATGCTGAAACAGCGATGTCACAATTAAGCGAGGCATCACGAGCACTGCCTGGTGAATCTTGAGTTGGAACACGCGGAACGACATGCGGTCATGTTCTGGAATCGGACGCTCTGTCTTCTGCTGACGAATGTTCATGGAGAGTTGTTTCCGAAGCAGGCGGTAGTCTTCCTGCGGCACGAGAATCAACTTGAGCTCCAAAGGACGCGTGGCAGTCTCGATCATGCGCAGCGTTTCCTTGTGAGTGAGATGTGTAATGGGGGTACCATTCAAAGAGACAAGCCAACTCGAGCGCTTTACAGAAGCGCGTTCCGCGGCACCTCCGGCCTTGATGTCCACGACGATCGTGCGCTGTGAGATAAAATAGTGTAATCCGCAAGCGTCAGACAACTATTGTTGCAAAAAAAAACTACACACAAATGCAGCGTACCTCAAGAATGTTTTCCACTGTCAAGCCCAGGGGCCCAGCTGGGATACTCGCCATGTACGGCTCACTCTTGAGAGCTGCGCCGGGGTTCGCAGGGTCAAAGTTGTATCCGACGACGCGGCGGAAGTCGCTCACGATGCGGTGCTCGTTGAGAAGGTTGTTGACCGCGAGATCGAGATTAAACTCGGCGAGAAGCAACAAATCCACGAGCACCTTCTTCTCCATGCAGTCGTCGCCGACCGCATCAATCATCGACTCGACCGCCTGGCACAGAATCTGGAGACCGTACTTCGGGTCCACGGGGCCGCGCGGCTGCGCGGGCTCCTCCTCGGCCGCTTGCGTCATCACCACGTCGCCGTCCGACTCGGTCATCTCCGCCGCGGCATCGCTGATGCGCGTGACAGCACCCAGACTCTCGAGCGCTTGCTTCACCGGACTCTTGGCGCCGTGGGGCGAGAGCACTCCGGGTGACTTGGGCGGGCTCGACGGCACGGCGGCACTCGCATGCGATGGAGACGCCGGGTGCGCTTCAGGGGCGCGACGCAGACGCATCGACGACGGGACGATCATGCGCTACATCATACCAAAACACCGAACAGTCGTCAGGCGGCGAAAGGTTCCAATCCACCACGAGGGGCCCCCAAACGCACCTCCTTGGAAAGCTCCTGCACGACGTGTGAGCAGTTGTGTTCCGTGACGACCGTGTCGCGGAACGAGAGCAGCACGTCCGACTTGTGGATGCCCGCACGCGCGGCCGGGCCGAGCGGGTCGACCCACTGGACGACCGCACGGCCAAAGACGTTGCCGATCTGCCAGCGAAAGTTGCCATCGAGCATGATGACCTCGTACGTGCCCGGCGCGAGCAGCGACTCGAGCTCGGCCGACGACGGCGGCGTCGACGTCGAGGTCGCGGTGCTCGCCACGTCGGACGCGACCGCCTGGGGCGCCGGCGGCGGCGGCGGCGTCAGCGGCTCGAGCGCGTGCTGCGCGACCGGCTGGATCTCGGGCGGCAGCGTGGCCGCCGCCGGGAACAGCTCGTTGTGGTTCGCCGCCGCCGTGTCGTCGTCGTCGTCGTCGTCGACGTCCTCGCCCTCGTCGTCGTCCACGTCAATCGCGTTGCCGTTCTCGGTAAAGTAGAGCTCCACGGCCTTTTGGAGGTTGCCGCCCGTGCGCTTCAAGAGCGCGTGGATCGTGTCCTTGGGCACGTCGCCGCCCAGCAGCTCACTGAGCTCGCGCGCCTGCGGCGGCCACTCGTCCGTGGCGACGGGTTTGGCAACGGGTTTCGCGACGGACGGCGTGGCAGCGGGGGCCGCGCCGTTGAGCTGCTGCGACTGGAAGAACAGGTCCACGGCCTTGTTCGGATCGTTCCCGGCCTGCTGCAGCAGCGCGAGGATGCGCTCGCGCGAGAGCGAGGCGTCGGCGCTGCCGAGGATCGCGCGGATGGTCTCCACGAGCGCGTCCTGCTGCTCCATGGCCGCGGGCGGTCCTCTCGAGCAAGGGAGGAGAAGAGGAGAGGAGAGGAGGGGGGGAGGGGGAGGGCACACCGCGGAGGGGGGCGGACGTTGTTGGGGGAAGCGCGAGTTGAAATACACGGGGGAGCCGGCCGCTCCGCTCTCTTCACCCACGGGGCCAAAATGTAACACGGGGCCCCGGCCCTTTTTTCTACCAGAGGAGAACGCTCCGCCCCCGTTTCTCGTTCTTTTGGGTGAGGAGGGGACAACAACCCACCCATAAACCCACGACTGAACGGCCACAACCGTGGTGGCGATGGAGATGAGGGTGATTGGGTGTTCAAACCAGAGGTACCGATATCTTGACCGGTATTTTTGAGCCTGCCTGGATGTGCCCACACAACAAAGGCGGGAAATCCTCCATCACCATGACGGCAACCGACGCGCTCGCGACGGCGCTGGTGAGAGCAGCTGGAGCTTCTGGTTCCTGTCGGTCGTGTGTTCTCTGACCAGTATTTTGTATCCATTTGGACCTTGTTCTTACCAGGGCGGCGATCTCCGCGAGAAAGTGCGCACCGCCAAGATCCTCGTGGTCGGCGCCGGCGGCATCGGTGCGTTGGGAAACGAACTATGGCAGGAGGGGGAAGATCCACTGACCATCTCTGTCGTCTGTGAGGATCCGTAGGATGCGAGCTCGTAAAGAACCTCGTGCTGAGTGGCTTTGTGGACATGCACTTGATCGACCTCGACACGATCGACGTGTCCAACCTCAACCGCCAGTTTCTCTTCCGGTCGCACCACGTCGGGCAGCCCAAGGCGCTCGTCGCGAAGGAGATCGCGCTCACTTTTAATCCGGCGGCCAAGATTACGGCGCACCACGGCAACATCAAGTCGAGCGAGTTTGGGATCGACTACTTTCGCCAGTTCTCGCTCGTGTTCAACGCGCTCGACAACGTTGACGCGCGCAAGCACGTCAACCGGCTCTGCCTCGCAACGGGTCTGCCGCTCATCGAGAGCGGCACGACCGGCTACCTGGGCCAGGTTTCGGTCATCAAAAAGGGAGAGACCGAGTGCTACGAGTGCACCCAGAAAGTCGCGCAGAAGGTCTACCCGATCTGCACGATCCGCAGCACACCCGACAAGATGGTGCACTGCATCGTGTGGGCAAAGGAATGCTACAAGCTACTGTTCGGCAAAACCAGTGATTCCATGCTGTGGGAAGACCCCGAGGGCGAAGATGAGTCGGCCTTTATGCACCTGATCACCCGCCCCGACGATATGCAGTTTGACGCGGACACGCTGAAGAGTTACGCCGAGGGCGTGTTTCGAGGTCTGTTTGAGCACGAGATCAAGAAAAAGCTCGAGATCAAGGTGTACAAGACCGCGACCAAGGTGCCAGAGCCGCTGGACTTGATGACTCTGTCGGGCGAAGCGAACGGGTCGAATGGTGTCAACGGCACGAGCAACGGCTCGACGACGTGGAACGACCGCGACATCTGGTCGGTCTCAGAATGTGCGAAGCGGTTCATTAACTGCATTGTCCGCATGCTGGAATCGGAGCAAACACGTGCTGATCTGGGGAGCTATGAGTTCGACAAGGACGATGCCATCGCGATGGACTTTGTCACGGCGGCAGCGAACCTGCGCGCGGCCGTGTTCAAGATCCCGATGGAGTCGCTGTACAGCTGCAAGGGCATTGCGGGGAACATCATTCCAGCGATCGCAACAACCAACGCCATTGTCGCCGGCCTGCAGGTGTTGGAGGCGTTCAAGATCCTCCGTGCGGCGCAGCCGATCGGCGAGGCCTGCAAGTACACGTACTGCAATCGCGCCTGGGACTCGCGCGGCGTGCTAGTAAACCCGACATCGCTGGCGAAGCCCAACCCCAAGTGCTTTGTGTGCTCGAAGCAAATGGTCGAGCTCGCGATCGACACCAAGCAGACGCGCTTGCGCGAGCTCGTGGATAAGGTGCTCAAGCGAACGCTCGGCGTGAACGAACCGACGGTCTCGATCGGCGCCAGCACGATTTATGAAGAGGGCGAAGACGCCGAAGACAGCCTCGCCGTGAACCTCGACAAGCTGCTGGTGGACCTGCCCGGCAAGGGCATGCACCACGACACAATCATCTCGATCGAGGACTTTTCGCAGGACTTTCAGTGTTCGATCCGCCTGCAGCACCGCGACCAGGCCGACTTTGGGGAGACCGCCACGGAGCTGTTCGCTCTCGGCGGCGACATCGAAAAGCTCAACGCCGCGGTGGCCGAGGCGTCGGCGGCCGCGGCGGCCGAGCGAGAGGCCAAGCAGGAGGAGGACGACGAAGACGACGACGAGGCGTTTGAAGTCGTGGATGCGCCGCCCGCCAAGCGCCCGCGGGAAGATGAGGACATGGAGTCCCCGAAGCGAGCCAAACCCCGTGTTTTGTAACCCATTTGGAAAAAAAAGTAATGTTCCAATGTTCCAAATGGGTTACAAAACACGGGGTTACGCTATTTGATAGCGTACCCTTCACTTGATAGCGTGGGGTTCTTGCAGTATCCGGCTATACTGTATACTCTGGTTTAGCGTGTGAGCAGGGAGGTGCTTTTTCGAAAATGACATTTTTCCGGATGATCCGTATAGTATACGTCCCCCTGGGCAGTGGTTCGGTTGTTTTTGGTCCCTCGCGGCTGGAAGGAAATCCGTGCAAATGGGGGAGGACCCGGACAGCAACGCGCTGCGCCCGCCTCGCGTGGCCATGGCAGTCGTGGCAGCGTCCGTGGCAGAGGCAGATGGCAGCGAGGCGAGTGCCATGGCAGACGCAGGCGTGGCAAAGCACGGCAGAAAAACAGCAACAGCAGCAGAGGAGCAGGGAGGAACCGACGGAGACGGAGGAGGATGTCGAGGAGCGGTCTCCCCCGTGGCACCGGTGACTCCGGGGGCGAAGGACGCGGAACCAGCCACAGCGGAGGAGGAGGAGGTGGCTGCGTCCACTGTGGCGGTCGCGGACGTCGTCACTAGTCACCCGCCGAGCAACGGCCACGCCACGCGGGACTGTGACCCCGCGAACGGAGCGCCGCGCGCCGAGGCCAACGGCACGCGCGACGCCGTACCACAGGAGAACGCGCCAGCACGCGCCGAGACGGGCAGCGAGGAGCGCTCGACGGTCCCCGCGCGAGACGACGACGACCTCGCGGCCGAGACGAGCGTCGAGGACGTGCACTCGCCCGAGATCATCTGCCTCGACAGCGACGACAAGGACGACACGCAGGAAGAGGAGGCCGCGGCCAGCGAAGGCAGCGTCGAGTCGTCGTCGGTGGCGGCATCGGCCCAGCGGCGCCGCAAGCGCGCGCGCGTGCTCGGGTTCTCGCACAACAAGCAGCGCGCCAAGCGCCAGGGCGTGGGGGACGCGACGCCGACCGGCGACGCCGCCGTCGTGCCGGCGAGCACGCGCGTGCGGCGCCAGCGCTCGACCGACTCGGCCGCGCTCGACGGGGCCGACGCCACGAGCACCGACGCGCGTGGCGCGGTCGTGAACAGCGGCGACTTGGTCGCGTGGGACTGGGAGTCGTGCCGCGTGTACTATGAGCCGCTCTCGCAAGCCAACATGGACGAGCTCACGAGCGTGCGGCGCGACAGCGCGCGCGTCGTGTGTGCCAACAGCCACATGTGGGGCTCGATCCGGCGCTTTGAGCACGACGACGCGTGCTTGGTCAGCATGGCCGGCGACGTCAACGACGACCTGGACCACCTGCGTGTGCGGCCCTTGCGACGCGGCCGCTCGTTCCGAGACGCGTGGGAGGAAGACGACTTTTTGGCGAGCCAGCAGCGGCCATCGCGCACGGGGAAGAAGCGCCCCTTTGCTGGCTGCGACACCATTTCGAGCCATCGAGAGCTCGTGCGCGGCTACGACGACGACCTTTTCACTGCGTTTATGGCGCATCTCGAAGCGCGCGCCGGGCAGGCGCATCTCAACAACGCAAGCGCCGACGCGAATGGCGATGTGGATCCGGTGCAACGAATAGAAGAGACCGCGACTAGTCGGAGACTGAAAACAGCCAAGCGACGGCCAGCTGAGAAGGACACGCTACCGCCCATCCCAGTCCACCATGTCCACCCGGCATCGTGCGGCGCGTGGAAACTCAAGGGTAAAGAGAAACCTTCCTACGATATGATCCATCCGGGAGCCATCCGGCCCACGAAGTCGCCTCAGCGCTGGATAGAAGAGCTCGAACGAGAACGAGGCGAGCAGCCTCAAGACGTAATCAGTGGCGGCCTTCGACGTAGCGGAAGACACGAGAAACCAGGGGAAGGCCCAGATGAAGAGGGCCCTGGCGGTGACGACGAAGAGAAAAATGGTGCCCACGAGGCTCCGAGCGATGAAGCCATCGAGCTCCCCAGCTTCGGTGTGGTAATGGAAGAAGACGAGATCTCGCGGGAGATTACGGACTCTCTTGTGCGACTCATCGAGCTATCGGCTTTAAACTGGCGTCGTACGCAAACGCTCTATGAGCGGGCGGTGAGCTACATCGAAGTCACCCCACTGCTCCAGGCGGAGGAAGCAGCGAAACAGCGGCTTGAGCACTTGTACAGGACGCTGTATCCACCGAGTATGAACCCTGATGACCCCGACGCCGAGTACGAGCGCGAGCTCAAGTTCTGGCGTCGACCACGTGATCTGGTAACATTTGCAGCATCGCGATCGACCAATGCGTTGACTGAATCCCTCGCGGTGTCTGGGTCCGTGGAGTACGCGCTGCGTCTGAAGAGAGGCGAGCCGATCGACGTGATGGACCGCAATGGATGCTGGAACGATGGTGTCGTGCTGGACTTGTACTCGGACGCTGGTGGCGATGTCAAGAATGTGCTCGTGAGTTATGCTTTGTGGGCAGGTGACTCAACCGAGTGGGTCCCCGTGATCGAGGCCCGCATTCTGCCTCGTGGCGTCGCCGATGGCCGCATCTCGTTCACATTGGGGCCAACGCGCGGGCGCAAACGGCTGATTCATCTGACCAGGCAGACGGCCGATTACCTGCAAAGTACCTATCCGCTGCGACAAAGTGCGCGTCTCCAAGTCCAGTATGGCGTGCAGGAGCGCGAGACCGACAACGTGGGCGCCACGCCATCGAGGTCTTCGAGCAAGAAGCAAAGACGACGATAGGCAGGGGGTAACGATTTCAGTATCAAGATGGCGGTGAAAATCTCCAATCATATCCGAAAATGATGGTGGTGTCTGGTTGTCATCTAACGAGCGTATATTTAGCGGACCTCCGGCCAACTCTTGTCGTGCAGCAACAACGTCGGTACGAAGTCTCCAGCCCAGGACTGCGTTCCGGGCAAAGCGGTCCACGAATCGAGGCAGAGTCCCAATGGCGCTTCAACGCAAGAATTTTCGGTGCCCACGAGATGGCGCTACTGCCTTGGTGTCTCCGCTCAAGACCAGCGCATCGTCGAGCGGCGTCGTCATCTCCCACGCGGAGCTGCCGCCGAGACAGCGCAAGCGCGTGCAAGTAGGCTCCACGAACCTCTTTCGAAGCGTATCCACGCCAGAGCTCCCGCCGCCGCTCGGTGTGGATTCATCGCCAGACAAAACCTCGTCCGACCACCACCACCACAGCAGCTGCAGCGACCACTCTGAGGGTGATGTGTCGTCTGCCGCCCACCACATCAGCGAGACAAACATCGCGCTCATCAAGTCGTCAATGCAGAGCGGATCGACGAGGCGCCACTCTGCAACCAGCGCCACAGGTGTCGTCGTATTCAGCGAGAAGCGTCGGCTCAAGGAACTGGCGTCCCATGCACCGCAAGATCGTCTCACGAACGCATTCGAGTCGGACGGTGACGCCGCCTTGGCCCACCAGCGGGCCCACAGGCCCACTGACCCGACACTCGTTTCCGACCATTCCTCGCAGGCCGAGGCCGAGCACGCGTTCTTCTTGGAGACGCGGCAGAAGCTGTTTGAGGCGTTTGTGGACCGGTACGGCTCGGTGCGCGCCGTGTTTCGCGCGTTTGACCGCGACGCGAACGGGCTCATTTCGTACCAGCGCTTTGCCGACATGGTCGACGCGTCCGAAGTGGCGCTATCGCCCACCGACATCCAGCGCGTGTTCCGCCACGTCGACAAGAACGGCGACAACAGCATCGCATTCCAGGAGTTCTCCGAGATGTTCACAGCCAGCGAGTACGCCGAGCACGCGAGCGCGTACTCGCCCACCAAGGCCAAGCAGGCGCTTGTCACGGCCGACCCGACGTCGTCGCTGGCGCTCAAATTCCGTGCGCCGCTCGACATGTCGCCGCGCACGCGCGAGCGCATGAAGGAACTGCGACTCAAAGTGAACGGCGAGCTCCACCACAAGCACGGCCGCAACCTGAGCGTCCACGGCGACAAGACTGAGAACCTGCTCATCTACGCGTTCAAGCAGTTTGACACCGACAACGACGGCTTCTTGTCGTACGACCAAGTCAAGAGCGCGCTGGGCAAGGACTACCTGCAGCTCACGATGGGCGCGGCCGAGATGGACGAGATGGTGCGCATGATCGACCGCAACGCCGACGAGCAGATCAGCATGAAGGAGTTTGTGCAGTACTTTGGCGCCGGCGAGCGTGAGCTACCGACCGATCTGCTCGACAACGGACGCCGCAAGGCCCTCGCGGCGCTCCACTACAAGGCTCACGTGCCGCTCACGCCGCGCCAGGCGTTTGACCCCGAGTACTTTGCCGCACGCGAGACGGCGCCGTCGCCCGACGAGCCGCCCGCGCCCGACGCGAGCGAGGCTGGCTGCATGCAAGAGAAGCTCGCGCGGCGCGTCGCGACGTCGCCCGTGTTCCGCACGGCTCCGTCACTATCGGCGCCGGCGTCGCTGCCGCGGGCGCAGACGTCCCACGGCTCACAGTCGACGCCGGCGCTGCCGCTCGCGAGGAAGAGCGACTTGGGGCCGGCGCTGAGCCCGCTGGTGGCAGTGTCGCAGGACCGCCACACGTACTGGCGTGAGCAGCGCACCGACTGGTCCCGCGTCGGCGTGGGCGGCGACGGCATGCGCGCCGACGCGGCGCTGTTCGGGAGCGACATCGACCGCTTCCAGACGACCACGCAGCGCGCGTTCAGCCCGATGCGGCGCGGCGTCAACAGCGGCGACGTGTTCCGCGACGAGCCGTCGACGAGCGAGCTCGAGTCCCACGCACGCGCGGCGCGGCGGCAGGCGCGGCACGAGCACACGCAGGCGCTGCTGGCCGCGATGGACGCGCAGCGCGCCAAGGAGCAGCGCCTCCGCGAGTGGAAGCAGCGCGCCAAGGTGCGGCTCGGCGCCGAGCGGCAGTTCGCGTACCTGGACAGGATCCACGATGCCGAGCAGCGCGTGGCCATGCGCGAGCAGCAGATGGCCAAGCGCCACGGCGGCGCGCGCTTCCACCGCATGTGGGCCGGCAGCGCCGACTCGCAGTTCAACAACACCCACGTCACAGGCGAATGAGAGAGAGCTGCCGGAATAAGAACGAATTGTGACCAATCACAGAGCGATTGGATGGTAATATCAGCCAATAATTTGGAAGTACGAGTCATTTGATCGCTTGCTCATTCATTCATGCTACAATGAGCTTCCGGCGCGTGCTGCTCGCGGACGTTGCGGCGCCTTCACCGGTCCAGAGAGGTGGCGTCGTGCGCCGCGTGCACGTGCAGGGCCTGTGCGTGTGGCGCGAGAGCCTCGGCGCGCAGCTGCTGCGGCTCGAGATCGGTCGGTGGGGAGCACGCCGACAGAGAGAGAGAGAGCGAGTCTCCAACCCGATGGCTCATTTTTGTGTGTGGGTGTGCTGTAGATGACGGCACGAGCGTCGCGCTGCTGCAAGTGCGTGGTGAGGCGGCAGCAGCGGAGCTCCAAGAGGCTGTGCCGGGCAAGATGGTCGGCGCTTGTCATGATCAAAGGACAAGAAGCCCGTACAGACTAAACAGTGGTCGTGATGCTGTAGATCCAGGCACTGGGCGACATGGAGGAGGCGCCGGTGTTCGCGTCGGGCCGCTCCTGGAAGCGGTGGATCGACGCTTCGAGCGTTTCCATCGTGGATGATCCCAACGCGGAGAGTCTTCACATACTCGAGACGTTGCTGCTGTGCGTAAAAACCTCAGGGTCGTGTTGCATCCCGGCAAGTTGCACTTTCTAACGATGGTTCTGTGGCCCACTAGTCAGAAGACCGTGTACCGGGCAGAGCTCCAGCCGCCTACTACGCAGACCTTCCAGGCGTGCTCCATCCCGCTGCTTCCAATCCCCATCGGGGCGTCGCAGCCAGTCGTCGGCGAGAAGCGCAAACTCCCCGCTGCCGTCGTACCGTCGACGGCGCCTACACCACCGCGTCCGTCGCAGCGACAGCCGCCATCACCTGTGGTAGTCGACGTGAATAAGGCGCAGCGCAGCCTCCTCCACCAGCCGTCGCCACCCGCAAGCATCCAGCCGGCAGAGTACCAATTCAACGTCTCTGGTGCCGACCTCAAGCTCATTGGCACGGGTGCCAAGACCCTCGAGATGCGGTACGATCAGTGCCGTCATGCTGTGTTGGGCTGACGAGATGGCTTAGTTGGTCGCGTTTGGCTTGGCGTGTCCCCCCATGTAGACTCAACAACCCGCCGTATTCGATCATCCGCGTGAACGACCGCATCAAGTTCAACGGCCGGATCGTCACGACCGTCACGGCTGTGCGCAAGTACGCGCAGCTGCGCTCGGCGCTCGAGATGGAGGCGGTGTCGTCGCTGCTGCCACCGGCCACTGCGGGCGCGCCGGGCGTGAGCCTCAACGGCGCCGTGCGGCGGGTGCGGCAGTACATCAGCGAGGCCGAGGAGGCCGCCCACGGCGTCGCCGTATTTGAGTTCCAGGCGCCGCCAAGTGCGTCGTCAGCACCGCGCACACCGGAGGAGTGGACCAGTACGTTATGGCGAGCACTTGTGTGTACGGGGGGTCTCACAGGTTGGAGTACTCACATGTTGTCTTATCAAGAGCTCATCTTTGAGTTTGTGGGCACGAAAGGCGGTGCCGGCTGCACGCTGCGCGACCTCCAGTTTGCGTTCCCAGCGCTGCCGGTCGACAAGATCAAGGCCATGCTCACAGATGTACGCACTACGCGCCCGTTGGGCTGGAAGGATGATGTGCTGACCCCCTGTTGTCGAGTGTAGCTCCAAATGGACGCCGTCATCTACCTCTCCAATGGCATCTACCGCTCCATCTAAGAGCGGCTCCGACGAGGCAAGGCGAGATAATAAATTATGGATGCAGGTTAAAGGACTAAATAGCTGGCCGCTGCGCGAGCCACTCGTGCTGTTTGGCCTCGGCGAGCGTCATGCGATCCGCGGGGTTCCGCTTCAGCAGTCTCGTGATGAAATTCTTGGCGTTGTCGGACACGGCCGGCTCGCTCGGAAAGTGGAAATCGACAGTCTCGATGCGTTTGTACATCTCCATCTGGTTGTCCATGTGAAACGGAGTCGCGCCGAAGAGGAACTCGTACGCGAGCACCCCGACGCTCCACACGTCCACGCGGTGGTCGTACTCTTGACTCAGCAGCACCTCCGGACTCAAGTAGTCGGGGGTTCCGCAAAATGTTCTCCGCTTGGCAAACTCTTGCGGCGCGTGGACGGACCAACCGAAATCCGCGAGCTTGATCGTATTGTTCGGACCCATGAGCAGGTTTTCCGGCTAATTACACACACCACAGGTCATGTTAGTGACTAGTGCGACCCGTTTAAGCACCAGCGGTCTCGTACCTTGATGTCACGATGAATGACATGACAGCCATGCAGATACTCGAGCGCTTCCACGACTTGCGCGACGTAATGGGCTGCGAACGCCTCTGTAAAGAAGCGCTGCTTGCTCAATAGTTTGTAGAGCTCGCCATGGGAGGCAAACTCGAGGATGAGGTACACGCACGAGTCGTCATAAAAGTAGCCAAAGAGCCGAAGTAGGTTGGGGTGTAGGAGCCGTTGCTGGATCTCCACTTCGCGCTGGAGATTCTTGAGACCGCCTTCGAGGATCAGGGGAGATTTGTACAGAACCTATTAGTCAAAAAGGGGAGCGGTTAGAGATCCGCGCTCAGCGCCAACCTGGTGGTACAGACAGGGCCATAATACCTTGAGCGCGACGCTGACGTTGGAATGCTTCTCCTTGGCTAGGTACACGTTTCCGAACTTGCCCTTGCCCAGGTTCTTGGTCACGACAAAGTCCTCCATCTCCCAGTTGCGGCGCTGCTCGAGCCGTTGCTCCAGCGTGAGCGTCGCCTTCGGCTCGTCCAGCGATTTCCTGGTGCTTGCTCCGTCGCCCATGGACGTTCGCCGTGGTGGGCCAAGCGCGCCACCGCCGGAAGACAGCACACGTACTGCCCCACGCTGTGGCGGACCGGCTCGTGCACCTGTGCTGGGGTCGCCAGTTTCGACCTCAGTGCGGGGCTGACTACCGGCGGGCGGATCTCGTGGAGCGGAGTCGGGTTGGTCGGGGTGCTGCTTGGTGTCGATCGACGCCGTCGCATCCGCTTGGCGCGCGCCAAACTCCGCATCATCCTCATCACTCACGACGTCGCCGTGGAGCACGCGTAGCGGTCCAGAGATCGCGCCGAACGACAGCGTCGTGCGCACGCTCCGCGCGTCCGCGTCCGTCTCGCCGCCGTCGTCGAGCGATTTGTTCGCCTGTTGGTCGAGCTGGTCGAGGTCGGAGGCGCCCACGACGCGACGCGGCGGGGCGACCGCGCGCTTCTTGCGGGGCGACGGGCCAAAGCCGCCATCCGACTCGTCGCTGTCCTCTGTACGCGCGAGCACTGCCGACGCCGTGGCCAAGGTCGCGGCCGTCGCGGTCTGCTCGCTGTGGCCGTCGCTGTCGCTAGTCTTGGGCGGCGAGAGCCGCGTCGGCGTGAGCACGCGCTTGGCGCCGCCGGCCAGCGACGGCACGTTCGACGGGCTCGGCAGGATGAAGCTCGTGCGGCGCTTCTCTTTGCGGGCCACCTTTTCGGCCGACGTCTGGTCGGCCTGGTCGCTGGTGGCGCTGTCGAGCGACGTGTTGCGGCTGCCGCCCGACGCCGACCCCGACGCCGACACGCGGCGGCTCTCGTCGCCAACGCTCGTGCGTGTTAGTGCACTCGCTGTCTCCGTCGTGGACGCCGAGACCGCCGTGGCACTCGCGAGCGTCCGCTTGGTCGCGACCGTCGTCGGTCTCGTCGCTACCGTCGTCGTTCGGGCTGCTATAGTCGTCGTTCGGGCTGCTGCCGTTCGCGCCGCCGGGGTCGCGCCTCCAGTCGCGCTCAGTCCGCGCCTATCCGTATTACACGGCACGTCAGTTCATCCTTTTTCCCTCTTACGGATCTCTGTGTGGCGCGTCCTACCCGGTGCTCGCCGGCTGCTTCGTCGCCGCCGCGTGGACCACGCGCCGCTGCACCGCGACGGTCGTGGACTGCACGGGCCGCCGCTCGCGGAGCCGCTCCTGGCGCCAGCGCTCGAGCTGCGCGCGCCGGTCGTCGGCCATGGTCTCGGGGGGTGGGGATCGCACGCCGGATTGTTCGGCGCCCTTTTTTTCAAAAAAGAAAGGCCGACAAAATGGGGGGAAAAATCCGACCAAAAGGCGGGAAAATAAACTATCTTGGCGACCTGGTAGTCAGTTGATTTTCCGCCAATTACAGATCGTTCAGCTGAAACATAAATATCAGCCAATCCACGATCCGTTTCCAAAACCGAAATTTTGAGAACCAAACCATCAATCTTTTCTTTTAAGTTATGTGACGTGGGTCCACATGGGTACACTCAGAGCTTGGCGTGGGTCTTGCGCACGGCCGCGCGGATGGGCAGCAGCAGCTCGTGGAGCGCGACCTTGTCGGACGACGCGTTCACGGGGTCGTGCTGCGCCGACGCGTAGAGCGCCTCGTAGACCTGGCCGTCGGCGCGGCCCAGCGTCGAGTTGAGCGTGTGGTCGGAAAAGTTGAACGCGTCCACGAGCACGACCGCGTGCGGGCGGATCTGCGGCAGCAGCGCCTCGATGGCCGCGCGCACGGCCGCGAGGTCCGCGGGCGCCATCGCGCCGCTCTCCATGAACTCGCCGGCGTCGATCTCGAGCTGCGTGAGCGCAAACAAGTGGCACAGCAGGCGCACGATCTCGAGCGGCTGCGACGACGCCAGCGGCTCGGCGCTGAACGCGCGCGGCGACGCCACGGCCGCGACAAAGCTGTTGACCAGCACGAGCTTGGCATAGGCCATCGAGAGCTTGTAGCACGCGATCGAGTTGTCCTGCACGCCGCCGGCGGCCGTGCGCGACTGCGAAACGCGGCGCTCGAGGTCGCGCAGCAAGTAGAGGAAGCGCTGCTCGTAGGCGGCGACGTACTGCTGCGGCTCGAGCCACTGCGCCTGCGCGCGCGTCGGCGTCGGCGCGTGCTGGTCCACCTTGGCGAGGAACGCCATCGCGTCCGGCAGCGGCGCGCCCGAGCGGAAGTCCGCGAGCGCCTTGAGCAACGCGCGGCCGGTCTGGAGCGACAGCACATAGTTTTCGCCCTCGGCCGTCACGGTCTGGACGATGTCACCGAGCAGCACGGGCAGGCCGCTCGAGAGCAGGTACCCGTGACCGCCGCAAGCCTACACAGCCACACCATCCAAGTCAGCAATCTCCTGCATCCCACAAGAAGAAGAAAAAAAGATTGCGGGAACGCACACGGCGGCACTGTTCGATGCCATGGCACGCGATGTCGGACGCGAGCACCTTGAGCCCACAGCTCATGGCGTGGCCGACGTTAAGCATCGAGACGTTGCCCTGTTGGATCTGCTTGGACAGGTCCTTGGCGAACGCGTCCATCTGGTTGCCTGCGCACACGTACAAAACTCAGATCCTTTCCGCTCCCCTATCTCCATTCTATCCAAACCCACCGTTGAGCGTGATGGCGTAGGCGGCCGCGAGGTTCGGGAAGAGGCGGTACTGCTGCGACTGGTAGTCGAGCACCTTCATCTCCTTGGTGGGCTTGGCGTCGTTGGCGTCGTACCCTTGCTCGCGCACGGCCGAGTAGCGGATCGCGATCGTGCTGGCCTTGGCGAGCGCGCCGCCGGTGAGGCTCACAAAGTCCATGCGCGTCTGGAGCATCGTAAAGTACAAGATCTCCTGCGGCACGTTGCGGTTCTTGCGGTACTTGCCGCCGCGCTCGACGATCGCGAGGCGCATGCCCATGTTCTCGCGCGGGATACGCACGCGGTCAAACTTGCAGTAGCCGTTGTCGACGTTGTTGAAGCCGATCTTGGCGCCAATGTCGCCGCACGTGATGCCGGGCATGGTCGCGTGGGTCTCAAGGTCGCGCAGCTGGACCATAAAGTTGTGCACGCCGTAGTCCTTGCCGTCGATGATCAGGCGCGCGTACACGACGCCAAAGTTGGCCGTGCGCGCGAGCGCGCCGGGCCACCACTTGATCGAGCGCAGCGACGGCGAGTGGATCTCAAACTCGTCCGTCTCGCGCACGTACGTGGCCGTGGTCTCGAGCCCGCGCACGTTCGAGCCGTGGCCCAGCTCGGTCTGCGCGTAGCACCCGACCATGCGCCACTCCTTGGCGAGCTGCATCCAGCCGCGCTGCTGCTCGTCCGTGAAGAGCAGCCCGAGGTTCTTGATGAACATGAGCGTGTGGAGCGTCGTCGAGCACGAGCAGCTGCCAAAGCCCTGGAAGATCTTGCGCAGCAGCTCGGCGTCGTCGTCGCTCAGCTGGTGCTCGCGCGCGAGGATCTCGACCTTGGCCGACATTTGGAGCGCGCGGCGGTACTGCTCGGCGCGCGGCAAAAAGTTCATTTTCTCGTGGTTGAACACGGGGTCCGCGAGTAGCAGCGCCTCGAGCCGCTCGCGGCGCTCGGCGTGGGCCTTGCTCTTGTGGAGCACGTACGTGAGCTCGCGCGCCGAGAGGCTGCTGCGCGCGCGTTCCTGGGCGAGCGCCATGGCGGAGGAGGAAGCAGCGGAGGCGGACGGCGACGACGATGGAAGAGCGGAGCTTCCGGAATAAGTGTCAATCCCCCAATGCACCGAACGGAATTTTGCGAACGGCAACATTGTTTTATACAACTACCGCCAAACACGTGGTTTGGAACAGTAGGTTTGAACTGGTAATAGTTGTATTAAACACTGTTCGAAAACGTTGTTTTGTACAAAATCTCGCCGGCCCGCATGCTCCCGGGGATGCCGTCACTGTTTACTTGACAACTTGAAGTTAGTTGGCCACAGCGAGCGGCTCTTTTTCTCACGCGCCATGGCACTTGCCACGACAGGCAACGCCGCGACGCTTGGTACGTGCCGGGACGGCGCGTGTCACTGCCGCGCGCCATGGCGATTGCCACGACCCATGGCCCTGGATCCTGCCACCAACAAGTGGCGTGTTTGCCAACTCGACACACGCCGAGTCGGCTCAGCTACAGTCCATGTCCTCAAAGCCGTCCAGCGGTGCCACGCGGTCTCGGTGGTGCTTTTTGGGGGCTTTGCCCTTGCCCGTGCCGTGGTGTGCGGGCGACGGCGCAAACACTGGGTAGTTGTACACGTCCTCGTCCTTGGTCAGGCTGTCCTGGAACGTGCCGCTGGGCGTCGGCGCGACCACGGCGCTCGGAAACTCCCCGGCGACGCCGCCCGAGAGCTGCGGCAGGTACCGAGCGAACGACGGCTGCTGGCTCATCGACTGCCGTGACATGGGCCGTGGCACCGACGGTCCCGACACCGACACCCCCACGACGGGCTGTGGAGCACACGACGGGTCGGCGGGCTTTTTGCGGTCGCGTCCACCGCTCATGGGCTTGGGCAGGGGCTTGGCCGAGGAAAAGGAGGACGACGAAGCCATTTTCTTCTTGCCCTCTTTACCGCGCCGCGACGTGTTCACGGCGGCGCTCTCATCGTCTTTGGCTGGTGCGATGCTCTCGGACGCCCAATTGACCAACTCGTCGAGCCCGCCGGTGTAATCGGTGGCCGCTAACGAGCTTTGGCTCTTGCGGTTCGAGAGATTGGCGCTCGAAAAGCTCGAGCTCTTGTCGTCCCGACGACTGCCTTTCCGCGCGCTCTTCTTGCGCTTGTCTTTCCCGCCCGACGCCTTTTCTTCTGCTTTGATTGGGACTCGCACGCCACGCTCCGTCGTCGGGAACTTGTGCCGTGTGGTCTCCACTAGACACTCGGACGCGTCCAACTTGTCTCCATCACACTTGGCGTCTCTGTCGAGTGGGGTATGCTTCTCACTGTACGAAGATACGAACGAAAGTGGCAGTGGTTTAACCTCCGCGGGCCCAGGGTGCCTCTCTGCCACTCGGCCTTCCTCGCCATCGCAAACAGGCACAGCGAGCCCTTCAAAGTACGGGTGGCGCAGACACTCTTCACTTGTCAGCCGGTCTTCCGGCAAAAGCCGCAGGGTCTGTTCAAGAAACTGGATGCCCTTTTTCGAAAGCCGCCCGCTAAACTTGCGCTGGAGCGTTTCCGGGAACTTGACTTCGGGGATCTTCATGCCAGAGAATCGCGGGTTCGTCGCGAAGAGCTCCATGTGGCGCTTCGGCAGCGGCCCCAGCACTTTCTGGATTAGATAAAGCTGGTCGATCTCGCTCTCGCCTGGGAACACTGGCTGACCTTCCACGAGCTCGCCCATAATGCAGCCGATAGCCCACACATCCACCGATCTCGTATACTTCGTGTCAGCGAGTAATAGCTCTGGCGCACGATACCAGCGTGTGGCTACGTACTCAGTAAGCTCGTTCGCAGCAACCGAACCGGACGGTCCACTCGAGATGGAGCGAGCGAATCCAAAGTCGCAAAGTCGAAGGGAATGGTCCCCTGAAGTGCTGTTCACAAGCAGATTCTCGGGCTTGATGTCTCGGTGGATGACGTTGTTGACGTGACAGTGATGGATCGCAGAGCATAGCTGGTGGATATACCGCCGCACGAGCTCCCCCTCGATGCCGTTCGGTTTGTCCTCCAGAACCTCCAGTAAGTTCTTCTCCACGTATTCAAACACGAGATACAGGCGGCCTTTGCGCCGGAACGCCTCTTTCAGCGCCACAATGTTCGGGTGTTTGAGCAGCCGCAACATCTTGACCTCGCGCAGCGTCGTCTTGCGCACCATTGGGTCGTCATCTTCGTTCTCTTTAAACTTCTTGATCGCGACGACCTCGTTTGTCTCCTTGTTGCGGCATTTGAGCACCACACCGTAGGCGCCCTCGCCGATGACGCCGAGGACTTCGTACTTGTTCATGGGCACTGTCTATCGAAGCGAGCGCCTCGACGAAGGATCTATCTCGCGCCGCGTACGTGGTGTCATCGACTCGTTTCCAACTTGGGGCGAGGGATCAGTCCGTTTCCAAATATGGCTATGCCGCCGGCCAGGATAGCACATTGGAGTTGGTGTAGACGGTCAGTGACTGAAACCGAGCGCCACACGAGTTCAAAAAGTGACTGGTCCTATTGCTGGACAGAACCCACAGTGGAAGGCTGATTCGGTGCTGGTGCTTTCTTGCCGCGGTTGGGCAAGTTCGTTGCCTGATCAGTGGATGTGACGGGTTCTTTGCTGGCTTGGGCAATCCGAGACTGTCGCACCTGGCTCAATAGTTGCTCATACAGCTCCGTGATGATGGGGTTTTCGACAACCTTCGGTGGGGATCGCGGAGCTGGGTTCTCGATTTCACAGAGACGTTTATCTTGTTGTTCGAGCGTCCTGTGTATCCGTTGGATGCTGTGCTCAGCTGCGTCTCGCGACTCAAATCCATCGAGCACAACCTTTGCATGGTGCTTTGCGCCAACGCCAGCCGAGACTTCGTACTTGTAGACACGCTGCCCCGTCACTTTGCTGGTGTGCTGGCTCAACTTCAAAGCCTTCAGCTTATGAAGACGCGTCGCGTCAAACGTGGATGTGGCTTCAGCGCACTGAAGTGGTAGAGTTCGTGCGACTCGCATATCATGGGCCACGACTTCACTAATGTTTGCGATGACTTGGTCGGGAGGTGGTATCCAATGGGAACCCGACGGGGGCTGGAGAGCCACGAACTCGTCCAGCACCAGCCGAGCCAGATCATTGGTCACTTGTTCAGTCTGTTCGTTCGATAGTTGTGCCAGCGTCGGAAGCCCGCACCTCTGGAGGTACACTGCGTAGTCAAAGTCACGGAGCACAGTTGACGTGAACGCCTCGACAGATCGTTTGGTCGCAGCGCACAGAGGCTCGACTGTGGACCGCACCACCAATTGTTTCATGTACTCTTCCGCGACAATGCCCAGCGCCGTCGCAGCCGTATCGTCAAGACTGCCGATCAGCTCTGGGATACGCGAGGCCTTGACACTGGCAGTGAAGATGAGGTAATCCACAAGGTTCTACGCCGTACACAAGCTAGTCAGTAAAAAGCGTCAGGAGAAGCTCTTCAAAGTGCCACTCTCACCTCCGACGGCAGGGCTGCATCCCGGTCTATGAACACCACCATCAAAGTCAAGACACGTCAGCCGTATGGACCACACCAGGGAGACGAGATTAACGCGACACACCTCGCTCGAACACGGCGTTCTCCAGTGCGCGGCTGGCGGATTCGTCGGTCAATGCTTTGGTCACCTGTCGACGTATACCGCGGTCAGCTCCAGTCACATGATCACGCCACCACGAGACGAACCTGTTTGTCCGCGCGTTTCCCAGGGCGAACGGTCGCGTCGGGAGCGTGGCGGATCGGCGGCGCGGCCATCGCCTGCTGGTACGGCTGCGAGTGGCTCCACGAGAGCCGCGCCTGCGGCTCGTGGCTGTCGATGATCGGCCGCGAGGTTTCGATGTACGAGGCCGGCATGACGTCCACGAGCTCCTCTGCGCTCGTGGGCTTGTCCAGGATGTCGCATTCAACCGCCGAGTCGTCGCTCAGCTCGACACAGTCCTCGCCAAACTCGTCGACGCCCACGCCCGGCGCGACGATCTTCTTGGCGTACAGCCCGCGCGCCGACGGCAGCCCGGCGCGCCGCCTCACGCGCGCGATCTCTTTGCGTCGCGCAGCGGCCTGTGGTGGCGCCACGGTACCCGCATGGCAGCGCCGTGGCACGTCCTGGCGCGCAAAGCAGCCGCAGGGCGCGTTCTTGGCGTCGTCGAGGCGGCGACCGTGGCGCTGGTGCGCGAGGCACCGGCAGTGGCTCGAGTCCGCGGCCGCGCCCGAGCGCTGGCAGCCCTGGCAGACCTGGCAGCGCGTCCCGACGCGGCAGTTGCAGGCGCGGGACTCGCGGCACAGCCGGCGCCGCTGGGCGGGCGTGCCACACACACAGTGGCGCTCGAGGCAGCGCCCGCAGGCGAAGCACGCCTCGGGCGACGCGCAGGCACACGAGGGCGCACGGCGTCGCTTCTTTGTACGCGCTGGCGACGCGTCTGGCACTGCCATGGCAGTCGCGTCGGCGGGCGGCGACGGCTCCTTCTCGGCCATCGCGGGTGCGGGGGAAATGGGCGCTCGGAACAACTGATGGCGGGGAGGGCGTCATAGAAACGATAGAAATCGTACATCTCAATCAGAATGGATGCTTCGTTAGATACGATAGAAACGTTTGGTGCCATTCTCCCCACACAACACAAACAGAGAGAGAGAGAGAGAAGACGTACGTTAACGATGGACCACGTCGTGCGCGGCAAGCTCAAGCTCAAGGGCGCGAGCAAACTCAAGGTCTCGGGCGACGCCAAGAAGACCAAGAAGACCAAGAAGAGCGTCAAGCGCGACGGCGACGACCGCGACGACCGCCGTGGGCGGTGCGTTGGATCTGAGTGTGGGTGGTTGTCTGTAGTTTCTGACGGACTGGTGTGGACAGGGATGGCGAGGAAGAGGAGCGCGTGGTGCTGGTGACCACGGAGATGACACCCGCGCAACGCCGCTACGAGGAGCTGCGCAAGAAGCGGGTGCGTGGGCAGATGGGATGCGCGGAGCGGGGAGATAATTGGAAGGCAAAAAAAACTGATGCCGTTTGGTTTGGACAGGAACAAGAGGAGATCGAAAAGGTGGCCGGCAAGACCTACCGCGAGCGCGTCGAAGAGCTGAACCAGTACCTCGGCCGCCTCACAGAACACCACGATATTCCTCGCGTACGTGTCGCGAGCGTGGACCTGCAACTGGACGAGTTGGACTGACGACGTTTTTGCTTCCATGATTTGTCAGGTTTCGGCCGCCGGCAACGGCTAGCATGTCACTGGTTCACACATATATCGCTCCCTCTCGACGACAGCACATCTGTCGCAAGACTTATATATGCGCGCCCGCGCGGCTTCCTTCAAATCGCTGTGTTTTGTATTGTCGTTGTTCCAACTTGGTGGGATTTTTTTCCCTACTCGTCCTGGCCGAGCGTGGACGGGATAGCCTCCGAGTCCTCGTCCTCGCCCCAGCACGCCGGGCGGCCCTTTCGCCAGCGCTCGTCGAGCTTCTCCATCGTGCACTCAAACAGTGGCTTGTGGATCTTCTTGTTCACGAGGTTGTGTTGCTCGCACAGCCACATCGAAAAGCTCGAGCGCGAATCCACACTGCACCACATCCGTTCGTCAGTCTCAATGAATATTTCCATGGGGGCGGGACTAGCATACCGTGGAGGCGACTTCTTGATTTCCTTTTGGAAGTCCTCCGCGCAGTGCACGCACGGGTACATGAGCGCGAGCGCCTCGACAAACGTGCGCGCCTTCTGCTGGTACTCCTTGGACGGCTTTTCTGGAAAGTACGCGCCCATCGAGTGGAGCTACGGCTCACCCAAATATACGAGACGACCATCAGCCTATCGCCTGATGACAAGCACAATACGTGATGGCAGCGGATCCTACCAGCCCCCACGTGGCGTTGCCCAGCTCCTCGCGGCCCAGCGGACAGTCCTCGGGCATGGCTGGCTGCGCCGCCGCCGTGCTCGAGACGCCGCCAGCCGCCGTGGCGCTCCCCTTGGCATTGGGGTTAGCCTTGGCGCCGCCGCCGCCCATGAAGCTCTTAAACATGTCCACCTTGGACTTGCACGCCGGCTCGGCGCAGTTCGGGTCGCTCTTGACGTCCGCCATCTCGCGATCCGCGTGCAGCTTCTGGAAGCCCCTCAATGGCTCTCTGCGTCCGTCTTTCTTTGAAATACGAAGAGTGATGGTCGTGTTTACTCTTGGCGGAAAGAGACCGGTTAAAACCCGGTATTTTCTGAGGAGCTCCCATGATGGTGGCGTCGTTTCGCGTCCATCGCAATTGCTCCAGAAAATGCGGTCGCCGAGCAAGTCGCCGCCAAAGTCGCCGACGCTACAGTCGGTGTACGTGCCATTTATCTGACGCGTCAACGGTCAAGAGAACCACGGCGCATCTGACCATCGTGAGCTGTCTGTGAACGGCAGCCTCGCGTCCAATGTGACGGCCGCAAACCCCAAGGAAGGCACGCAGCTCGCGGAGCCGGCGCCGCAGCTCGACTTGCCGCAGCGCATCGACGCGCCCGACACGGTCTGCTCGCTGTTTAGAAAAGCCACAGCCACTGGCCTCCGTGTAGGGGAAACCGTGGGGTATTAACGATGAGTTCTGTCTGTCGATAGATCAAGACGCCGCCGCGCGTGTGCGCTCCGACGCGCGACGAGCGGATCCGCAAGACCGTCTTTGCACCGCACGCCGTCGAGCTCCAACGCGTGCGCCACCATATTGGCAAGTCCTTTGAAAACGGCGAACAGTTAGTCGCCAAGCTCGCATGCTGCTCGTCCCAGAAGCTCAAGGAAAAGGACAGCGCCGTCTCGGCCAAACTCATCAAAGAGTACGCCATGCTGGCCGAGTCCAGCAAGCGCGCCGGTCGTCACGACGCCGAGTGCGCTGCGCATCTCTGGTGCGCTTTATCGCACTCGAACCATAGAAATCCACGACATGGCTAACACGTTCTCTTGTTGTCCACGCCAGCCTAGGCATCATCTATGACAACGTGGAGGACTACACCAAGGCCATCGATTGCTACCTCATGGTGCTCTCCATCAGCGAGAGCACCGAGCAAAAGCTCTTTACAGCGCTCGCGGCCAACTGTATCGGTGTCGATTACCAACTGCTGTCGAGCGCGTCCAAAGAGTACGCGTACACGGGCAAATTTGTGGACGAAGGGAACCGCTTGCTACAGAGCGCCGTGACATACCACGAGAAGCATCTCGAGGCCGCGGACGATGCCGGCAAGTTCGTCGCGCACCTCAACTTGGGGCTCACTCACGGGTCGCTGAACCACCCGAACGAGGCGGCCAAGCATCACCAGGAGGCTCTCCGCCTTGCGATTCGGCTCAACAGCTCATACGGTCAAGCGCTCGCGGTTGGGAACCTGGGTCTGCTCGCGAGCCGTCAGAATGATCTCGAGACGGCTGTCGCGTGCATGGAGCAGCACCTGCAGCTCATCCAGTCGGTCAATGACCGCGGCGCCGAGGCGTTCGCGTGGATCCAACTAGGCCACTTGTCGAGTCGACTGGGCAAGCACGAAAAGGCGGTCCGCGCGTTCGACCAGGCATACAAGATTGCGCAAGAGACTGGCGAGGCCGGTACCGTGAAGCAGTGCAGCTGCTACCTGGGGGTTGCCCGTGCGCGGCTGCAGATGGACGCGTATGTGAAGAAACTGACGAGCCGGCTGACGTAGATGCATATCGTGACTTTTACGGAGCAGCATAGTATTAGAGCGGCATGCATGGTGGGTCCAATGTGGATGCTTCACGGAAGAAAACAAACAAACTTGCTTAATGCGATGCTGGGTCCGTGATCTCGACCCACTTGATGACGCCGTCGCGGTTGTTGTTCTTGTCGCTCGACGACTTGTCGCCCACGTACGCGAGCACGTTTTTCGACGGATGCCAGGCAAGGTACTGCAAATCAGCGCGGAGCTGCAGTGCGAGCGCCTGCTCGCCAGTCTCTGTCCGCAACACGAGCAGCGTCGTTTCTTCCGTCCCGATGGCCAGGAACTCACCGTCGTGGTTGAAGCGCACCGTGCGGATGCTCGAGCTGCAGCAGGTGAATATGACGCGTCAGATCTCTCCCGAAGATTAAAGGAAAAGGCAGACACCGGGCGTACGTCGTGACAACATAGGTGCGCACGCAGTAGAGCTCCTCGAGGTCCCACAGGCTCACGAGCGAGTCGACGCCGCCAATGGCAACGTAGCTGATCATATCATCGAAGCAGAAAATAGTTGGTATCAGCGCCGCGAGAAAACAAAGCAGAGAAAGCTAGAGACGTACCGGCCAGACGGGTGGAAGTCCAGGCAGAAGCAGCTCCCCGCGTGGGCGACAACCTAAAGCGACCGACAGGTCAGCCCACAACAGACAAAAGTGAAAAGGCCCAAACCCCTGGCGCTCACCTTGTGCACGTTCTCCAAGTTGGGGTTTCCTTTCTTCTCTGCGACGATCTTCATGATCTCGAACGTGCCGTAGCCGGCCGGATGCCCTGTTCGTACGTGACGTCAGCCTCATCTACTCAGACAACCACCCCCCAGCGTCCAGTCACGCACCGGCCGCGACAAACAGAAAGCCCGACTTGTTGAACTGCACTTCGTTGACCTGATGAGGGGCAGTACGTTGCGCGTGAGTACCGGTCCATTGGTCTTTAATTAACGAGTCATTCGTACCTCGTACGGGTTGACCACACGGCGCACGACGCGGTACTTGCGCGCGTCGATGAGCGTGACGCAGTCCAAGTTGCTCACGGCGATGTACTTGCCGTCGTGGCTGTAGACGATGTTGAGCGCCTCGCCCTGGAGCGAGATGCTCTGCTGGATCTTGCCGCTCTTGGCGTCCCAGATGCGGACCGTCTTGTCGGCGCCTGTGCTCGCGAGCCGCGTGGGCGCCGTCGGGTCCCACGCGAGCGAGTTGATCGACTCGGTGTGGCCGCGGAGCTCGAGCGGCTGCTCCTTGGTCGTACCCTCGTAAAACTACACACACACGCACACTCTGTCTTTAGCTACGTGACGCCCAACCCCACGCGGGCGGTGTGCCACGCACCGCCGCGACGGGCCACACGCGGATGGTCTTGTCGCTCGAGCCCGACGCCAGCAGCGAGCCGCTGCTGTTGAACTCGAGCGCGTACACCTTGCGCGAGTGGCCGTAGATCTCGGGCAGCGCCGCGTACACGGCCGCACCGGCCGCCGCCGAGGCCGTGCTCACGCCGTTGTCCATGGTGAAGCGTCCTTGGTGTTGGCCGCCGAGGCGCACACGGAGCTCCTACTAAGTACGCATGATCCCCATCCACTAAGTTCGTGTTGGCCACCGTACCCCTGTGGGTTACCTCTTGGGCGGTGTAACCCTCGCCAAATTCATTTACCCAAACCACGTGTTGCCTGATTTATTTACGGCTGGTTCGACGACGTAAGCGGGTTTAGCAGGGAGCTGGGTGCCAGCGAACCCATGTTGTTCCTCCAAAAACCCGAGGCCACCACTTCCTGGCGTAACGGGTCGCCTGATATACGTCCGCCCCACTTTGGCATCGCCACGGCTTGAAGCACAACGATGCTCATCTCGGAGGACTCGGCGCGCGGGTCGCAGCACGCCGACGAGCGCGACATGCCGGCGATCGTGCTCACGCCCGTGGGCGGCCAGGCGGCCAAGCGCAAGGGCTTTTCGACGTCGTTTGTGCGCCACGCGATCGCGACCAAGGACGCGACGATGGCCAGCAGCGAGGCCCGCGCCGAGGAGCTGCTCAAGTTCCACGAGGAGCGGCTCTCGTGGCGCGTCTACCGCACGGCCTGCCGGCTCCGCTTTGGCTACCTGTCGTTTCTCGTGCTCATGGTGCTGCTCATGTTTTCGTTCACGATGCTCATGGAGATCTTCTTCGCCATCTTTTTGCCCAGCGCGCGCACGTTCTCGACCGACTACGTCGTGCGGTCCGTGATCCTGCTCGCGCTGCTGCCCGTGATGCTCTTCTTTCTCTCGTACCTCTTTGAAGAGGCCTCGCGCTTCTTCTTTGACGCCATCAACAAGCACGACGGCGGGCTGCCCAACTTCCGCCTCGCACTCACGGTCGTGATCCACTACGTGCGCCACCGAAGCACGTTCAAAGCCATGGACCAACACGAGCCTGGCTCATCGACCGCGAACGGTGCGAATAGCGACGCAGCCAGTCCACGCCGGCGCAACACGATCTTCCTCTCGGCCAAGGATGACCCATTCGCGGACCACGACGATGAAGACGCCCCTGAAGACGCCGCCAGCGACCAGCTCAACGAAGACGTTGAGGAAGTCCGCGAGTGGGTCGAGGAGGCCCACGAACAGAACGGCGGTGTGAATGTGTCGCCCGCGAAGCAGCGCTGGAAGCGCGCCGGTGCTGCCGTCGTGGCCGCCAACTTGTTCAAGAAACACCATGTGGAAGGCCCCCCGATCACGCTGTCGACATTCCTCATCGTGGATCTCCTGTGCCCCGTGCTCTTCGAGGCCTTCACGATTCTCACCTTCCTACTCGAATTCATCAGCTCGTGGTCTCCGTACTCGTCCTTCCTCGCGTACGTGCGCAACGGCTTCTGGCTCATGGGCTTCTACGTGATCCTCTGGATGGTGTGCCACTTTTGGAGCAGCCGCAACCCGCACATGCGCCGCCTTGTGGGCCACTACCGGCGCCACCGCCGGATGCTGCGCCGTGAAGTACGCAACGTTGAGCGCGAGAAGCAAGCCGAGCAGCTCTGGCTGCTCGACGTCGGCTTTCGGTTTTACCACCACGTCTACGTGTTCATCAACCCGCTTGCGTGGGTGCGTCGCAACTCGCCGCGCCGCCGTGCCAAAGACACGAATGCGGAAGAGGCCTCCACCGCCAATACTGACCAAACCTCGCTCCAGTCGGCTGACGCGCAAGAGCAAGTCGCGATCGACGTGAACGAACAGGCTCCAACTGGATTCGCGGGCCACGTCGCCAAGCGCATGGACAACATCCGCAACACACGCGCGGCGATGCGCGCAAAGAACCCGTGGCACCGCCTCTCGTACAATGTGCAGGCCGTCATCCTGTTGGTCGCGTGTGTGGCCGAGGCACTGGTCTCGCTGTGGTCGTTCTACGTGGGCTGGCCGCTCATGGGTATCACACTGATCCTGTTGAGCAACGTCATCCAGCGCCGCTTCCCGCAGATCTTCGGCACGACGTTCCGCCACTTCATCACCACGTTCGTCGTGCTCTCGCTGATCTTCTTCTCGTCGACGTTTGTGATTGGCACCTTCGTCACAGGCGGGAACTTCGTGCTCGGAGAGCCGACGGAGAGTACTCTCTCGTCCGCTAAGATCGCCAGCGAAAATCTGCCGTCGCCAGTTTCGAAAACCATCGAGTACCCTGTTTGCACGATCGACTACAATGGCCTCTCTGTGTTGGACTTGGCGCTCATTGCTGACGCCGCGTACGGAAGCACTCCTGACATCCAGCTGGTCGCGCTTGCGAATCGTTTCAATGGCACAGAGCTTCAGAACTTCAAGTTGATCTCCTACAGCGACGGTACAAAGGAGCACCAAGTGTGGATGGAGATCGAGTTTCCGACACTCAACACCACAGTACTCGCTGTGCGGGGCACGGCGTCGGCAGCTGACGCGCTTGAAGATCTCCACTACTGGTTCGGCATCTTGACGATGCAATCCGTCAACGTCTTTATCCCATTCTTGAAGCAATTGCCGCGCGACTTTGTCGTCAGCCTGCTCTCGATGAAATTGCTCTCGGCGTTCATGCCCGAGCCCGTGTACCAACCGCTCCTGGACCACGCGATTGAGAGTAAACAACGCGTCGGCGACAAGCTGATCATCACGGGCCACAGTCTTGGCGGTGCCATGGCAGCTATGATCGGCGCCAAGGTCAAGACGCAGGCCGTGTCGTTCTCGGGGCCGGGGCTCTTGTACTCGCGCGGGCGCTTCGACATCCAGTCGCAGGACGTGCGCGACTACGTGCTCACGCTCAAGCCCCAAAAGGATATCGTCCCGCAGGTCGACGAGCTCGGCGGCATGGTCCAAGAGCTTCGCTGCCGCCACAAGTCGCCCATGAAGTGCCACAGCACGAACACGCATCTCTGCGAGCTGTACCTGTCGTGCGGTGACTCGCGCAACCGCAACTGGGCCATCAATGCCGAGTGCAACAGCTACGTGCAGCTGCCCGTCTCGCAGGTCGTTTCCTAGGTCCCATCAGCATCTAAGAGCGATGCTTTTTATTTCCTTTTTTCTGAACGCAAAACTCTAATCAGCCCGGAAATCAACATTTTTGGACAATCATGTATACTGACTCGAGTTCCACGTCGTCGCAGTGGATGTTGACAGCCCAGCCCACATCGCTCCGAGCGATGGCATTTACTTAGAGATCGTCTTTGGCGGCCTCCACCTGCGGCGGGCACACTGTTCACACCGTGTCAGTCATACACGGGGAAGAGAGACCTCCGCGAGGTATTAATACGGTGTCCAGCCACTCACCCTGGATGTCGTTCGCGCAGGCGCGGTACTTGGCGGGCGAGTAGTCGTTGAAGAAGACGTGGGTGAGCTCGTCTTCGTAGATGCCGACAAACGACGTGCACTGGACATGGCAGGTGACATCCATCCATAAACATCGAGCCAATCACTAGCGGAGGAGCCGTTCCCGTACCGCGTCGGCGAGGAGCCGCTGCTTCTTCTTGGTGGACGCTGGGAGCGTCAGCGACAGTCGATCACAGACGCTGTCCAGCACTTCGAGGATCCGCGCCTATAGTCCGTGTGCGATTTAGTCCCTTTTCGTTTCCAACGCCTCCCGACTTCCACGGACCTCACTGCGCGAAAACTTGATCTTCTTCTTCTCCTCACTGATGCGGAACACCACGTCGAGCTCATAGTCGTCCTGGCACGGAACCAATCGTCAAGACCAGTCCCATTTTGTTCCAGGTCCGGAGCATAATAAAACCTGGGTGTTGTTGAGCTGGGTCTCGATCTCGTGGACGATCGACCGGCAGACTAAACCCATCAACACCAAGTCAGTCAATCGCGTTCCTCTTCCTCCGTATTTTGCGTTCCGACTGGACTAAGACGCACTGCAACAGGACGCCGCGAGCGTCGTGCCGTCGCACTCGAGCTGCGTGTGGCCGAGCTTCTTGAAGCGCTTTGAGTGGTCCCATCTATTATAGGGGCCGCCACCGGTTAGTCCCTGTCTCTAGTTAGTCCACCCGCGCCGTATCGCACCGGTGTGTCCAGCCGTCGGCCGTCGAGAACGCCGCGAGGCCCAGCGCCGCCACGAGGCCTAACGCCGCCACGCGCATCATTCGTCGGGTCGATTTTTTAGACGCGCTCCCAACGGCTGCCGCGTCAGTCGCAAGCCAAACGGGTCTAAAACCTCAAAAAAACCTCATCTTGAAGTTGCCCCTGTTTCCCACCGATATCCGCCATCGCAGGATTCTAGAACCCGCGTTCCAAATTTCCATTTTTGGAGGGGCGCTTTTTTCCATATTTCGAAAATCGAAAATCTCGTTTCGTCAGGCTTGGTCGGCTCGCTTTCCTTGTTGGGCTCGGATCCTTTTTGGGTTTTCGAAGCCTCTTTTTCGGCCGACACGTGTGTGACCCATTCCTCAATTTGCGGCGTGGCCCAAACCAACGCTTCGCCTCCCAACTCTCTCACCTCCCAACTCTCTCTCTCTCTCCCTCACCAACATGCGCGCGCTGGTGGTGGCGCTGGTTGTGCTCTGCCTCGCGCTCTGCGGCGTCGCGCAGCTGCCGACGACCCACGCGGACGTGACGGTCGCAGGCCCCGAGGGCGTCGTCGGGTGCGTGGCCGTTTTGTTGTTTTTGTTTTGTGTGGATCGGAAACAGACTGACGGTGTTGGTGATGGATGGGGCCCACACAGACGATCGCCGTCGCTGGACGATGTGGACGTGCTGAGCGATGCGGACGAGCCCGTGGCGCCGCTCGTGAACGGCGAGCGCTTCGAGTTCCAGGCCGAGGGCTCGCGGCTCATGGACATTATCATCAACTCGCTGTACAAGTCCAAGGAGATTTTCCTGCGCGAGCTCATCTCGAACGCGTCGGACGCGCTCGACAAGATCCGGTTCCTCGCGCTCTCGAACGACGCGATCCTGGGCGAAAC
>JAADVT010000333.1:0-31779 GCA_023335895.1 Pythium rishiriense
CCCCCCCCCCCCCCCCCCCCTCCTCCAACCAGACCAGCGGGCCGACATGGATGGATGTCCGGAAGATCAGACGGGCGGGGTGGACCTTCAACGTGCGAGGGAACGCAACGCATCACACGTGGTCCAGCCACGAAACTCGTCGGCAGGCAAAATACAGTACAGTGTGCCCGGCCCTGCCTTCCTGACCATCACAGCCTCGGCTGCATCACAACCGCTTTGTCGGTGCGCTTTGGACTCGCGAGGTTGGGCTTGCGGAAGAAGTACAGTATCAGGCACGGGCTCCCGTGATTCTGGGAAGGGAAATTCTTACCACTCGCTGATAAATTTGAACAAGCGTCTCCTAACTTGTCCATCGACCCTCCGTTGTCCCTCGCACGTTGTCCACAGTGGCCCAGTGGACTCCATTGGCCCTTTTCCCGATCTACTGGACCGTGCACGCCACGGCAGACCGTTCAATTGCTTTCCAGGAGGACACGTCACGCGCAGTGAATGCAAAAGATGACGGCCAACTCTTGAGCACGTGCCAAAAAAGACAGGAACCGATCCACGCATAGGAGTTGATCATGAAGGTGCAATTGCTATCTAGCAGACGGCACCGGCACTGACGTTGGCGCCAGGCGGTGGCGTCAGAGGGAGCCCGGCATGGGCCACGTCAGCTCACGCTGAGCCGTACTCGCCGTTCTTTTCTTCGTCGGCCAGTAAGCTCTCGGCCTCGGCCGCGTCCGGGCTTGCGATGCCAGAGCGCAGCTGCGTCGACCGGCTACAGTGTTGCATGTACATCACCGCGAGCACACCGAGAAGAGCGGCAAGCGACGGCAGCACGCAGTAGATAAGCCGTAGGAACTCGGCGTCGTCGACTGGGAAGTCTTGGAGCTTCTCGCGCTCGTTCTGGATGAGCAAGACTGCAATGCCGTTCGAGATTTTGTCCGTGAAGCTCATCGCACCGTAGACAAACGCTCCGCTCTCAATGTTGTTGCCCACGAGATCGCCTTCGAGGCACACGGATGTGACCATGATGATCGAGTTGCCCATACCTAAGATGGCCGAGAACACATAGATCCACGTCGCTGTTTCCGGTGTCAGCAGGTACGACAGTCCGAGCGCGAGCACGACCAACGCCGCGCCAAGCGAAAACGAACCCACGCGCCCGAGCGATTCGTTGAGGTACCGCAGAAAGAAAGTCGCGAGGAAGCCCGACACATAGACAAGCAGCGGCACGATCGCGATCGACGTCGCCGACATCTTGAGCGTCACGATGAGATAGAACGAGATGAAAACCTGAGTGACGTTCACGACCAGTCGTGTGCACATGTACACGACGCCGACTTCGTAGAACATGGTCTCCTTGAACCAGCACTTCCAGGTCATGGGCTTGTGGGACGCGTCGTAGTGGGGGTGCTCGAAATCAGCGACATCGTGGATCTCCAAATCACCATCAAATGGCAGCGACGTGGGGCCGCGCACTTTGCTGTCGGCCATCGATGGGCTCTGGCTGATGATCATTCGCGTTTGGCGTGCTTCTTCGCGGCTGGTGGAGACTCGTTCTTTCGTGCCCGTGAGGAAGATGACAGTGCACACGCCCCCCACGAAGAGCGATGTGTATGCGAGCAGAGTGAACTTCTCGGCGTCCGGCACGTTGTAGGGGTGGACGATGCGCAGCAGCAAAAAGAACACGGCGAAGACCAGCACATTCGAAAGAATCGTGAAGGCGTACCGCGTGCTATTGAGAACACAGCGAACGTTGTCGTCGGTGGACAGCTCCGGAACCTATCGATAGAACCCATTGAGTGTTAGCAAACGGTCAGATGAGCATCAGCGTGACTACAACCGTCACTTCCGTACCAATGCCATGTGCGACACCTGGACGGCCGCCCAGCCGAAGTTGAACAGACTCGCGCCGACGCTGTAGTAGATCACGAGCGCCATACGGCTCGGCGTCGGCGTAAACCAGCGTGGCGCGCAGGCCGCGAACACAAAGTAGAAGCAAACGACCACGAGCAGCGCACCGCCCGCAAGCCAGGTCTTGCGGCGCCCAAAGCCAATGGACGGGATGCCCTTGGACTTGTCCGAGAGCACGCCGACCAGCGGCGTCGCGACGCCGTCGGCGATCTGGCCGGCAAACATGACGATCGCCGAGTCCACGGGCGACAGCGCCGCGACCGAGCGCAGGAACACGAGCAGGTACGAGAACCACGTGGACGCGCACATGTCGTTGAGCACGTGGCCCACGCCGTACGCGACGAACCGCGCGGGCGTCCAGACCTGCTCGCCGCCGTGGCGGCGCTTGAGACTCGGCGCGGCCGCGGCGCTCCGCAGCGCGTCGTGCGCGGCGTCGCTCGGCTCCATCTGCGGCTTCGGGATGGCCATCGCACGGCGCAGCGAGGAGGGAATGAGAGAGGCCCGTGTGCGCCGCGGCGGTGGAGAGAGAACGCGTTCCGCCGGTGGACCCGCGCGGTCCACGGTTGCCATTGGTGGGATGCGTCAGCGTGGACGGCCTGGCGTTGCACAAACAAAATATCCATTCGTGCGATTGATTGGCTAATAAACAATAAAGCATTCTGATTGGTGGGAAAGAGTAATCCATGTGGACCACACACAGATATATCAACTACCGCGGTTGAAGGGTTCACTTTCTCGAGTCGCCACGGTACGTTCGTCGTGGCATCTTTCCTTCCAACATTTCCCCTTCACGTCACCAAAGGAGGAAAGCAACACGACCAAGCGAAATGGACGAGAACTTTGCGCAGCGCGTGGCGCTCCTGCTGGTGCTCGCGGCGGCCGCGGGCAGCGGCGTGTACTACTTCTTCGCGACGGCACCGGAGGCGGCCTTGTACGTGGTTTTGATGTTTGTGGTTGATCGTATCTTGTGTTTTCTGACGGGGTGTATCGTGGTTGTAGCGAGGCGTGTGAGCCCATCTCGCTCTCGTACATGATCTCGGGCGTGCTGCCGACGTGGATGAACGGCCGCAACGACAAGATGGGCACGGTCAAAGGGCTCTGGGCGTGCGCGAGCCAGTACAAGGAGCAACACCCGGGCTACGTGCACGCGAGCTTCTGCATCGTGTACATCGCGCTCCAGACCTTTGCGATCCCCGGGCCGATCGTGCTCAGCATCCTGTCGGGCGCGATCTACCCGTTCTGGCAGGCGCAGGCGCTCGTCGCGTTCTGCGCCACGACGGGCGCGTCGCTGTGCTTTATGCTCTCCTACTTCCTGGGCCGTGGCGTGTTCAGTCGCCTCTTTTCGCGGATGATCGCGACCTTCAAGGAGAAGGTGCGTTGCCGTGCGAACGCTAATGTGTGGAGCGAGACGGGCAGACATTGAATGTTGTCATACGCATACTACAGATCGCGCAAAATCAGAGCAACCTGTTCTACTACCTACTCTTCCTGCGCATCACGCCGCTGCTGCCAAACTGGTTTGTGAACATTGCGTGTCCGCTTGTGGACGTCAAGTTCAAGTACTTTTTCCTCGCAACGTTGATCGGTGAGTGGGCAATCCGCACGCTTTGGTCCGAAGGGAGATCTAACAGGGAAGGTTGCTTGGTGCTAGGACTGTTGCCGGCAAACTTTTTGCACATCACGACGGGCGCGACTCTCAACAGCGCGGCGGACTCGGCGTCGGGTGGAAGCAACACGGTGAATTTTATCGTGTTGTTCGCCCTTCAGTTTGTTGCTCTCCTTCCGACTCTCTTCAAGAGCAAGATCGAGAGTTACGAGAAGGAGCAGTTTGCTAAGCAGAAGAGTCAGTAAAGACTACAGTATTCGGCCAACAGATGTGGCCAACAGTACGAGCAATCGAGGTTTCCCCATACAAGGTGTGAATCAATGAACTAATCAATCATTTGGAAACAGAGAAGGTTCTCTGTTACTCTGAAGCAGTTACAATAGGGGCATCAAGTCGTAACCGAGCAGCGACGATCAATTTTGAGGATGCGTTCTCCCCTGTTGACATCACCACGGACGACGGGGACGATGACAAAAGTGCGCCGGAGCTGCCATGTGAAAGAAGTGGAGGCCGAGAGCCATGTGTCGGTAACGGTGTTTCTGGTATGCCTTGGACGTTAGAGCTGTTACTGATGCCACGTAATTCGTCGTAGATGTGGGTGTTGAAAGACGGCAGAATATCTCCGTTTGTGTGACGGCCTGACGGGCGACGGCGATGTGAAGCACCTGAAAATGACCCTGGAGTTGTACCAGACGACAAATGTGACAAAGTTGGGGCGTGAGTGATCTGACGCATTGGACTCTTCAAGCTCTCTGGGTCACTGTTCTCTCCACGGCGAATCATTATGCTCTTTGATCGCACATTTCTCCAGCTCTGCTCTGCATCACTTGCTGCAAGTTGAAGAACAGACTCACTCAATGTCGGGCTTGTGTCGATGAACCGTTGGAAGTGTTGAGTCTGGAAAAGGTGAACACAAAACTCACGTTGACTCGGGTGCATCGCAAGAAACGCCTTTCGATCGAATATCGTGGCTTCACGTCCTTCGGCATTTTTTTCACGATGGCAGTACTTCCGGAAATCCCTGAGGAGTCTAAGCAGAAACCCCGCCATGTGAGCTTTGCCTATGACTTGCCCCACAGGTACTTGGATATGTCACTTACCTCATGACAAATGTAGTGAACAGGACGTTAAGTTCCGCCCACTTTTCTTGTAGCTCATCTTGCTGCTGGATCATCAATAAGGTTTCGGTTTCGGATACGTCAACGTTCGGATATGAAGTGAACTCTGCAAGTTCGCCGTGCTGGTATCGACCAAAGTGCTTTCGTGACCCCTGACTAGCCGCCCAAACACTCGTTTTCTTCAATGCTTGCAACAGCTTTTTGGCACGCACGTCAGGTAAAGTCGGAAGAAGCTCGCTCGTGGGTTCTGAGACCTCATCCTTGTCGAGGTATACGACGACAACACCTTCAGCCGTCAGGCGATCGATCGAGTGATTGGAACACGTTCCCATGAAGAACGGAACGGGCGCCGTGACGAAATCAAGTAAAGCCTTGAGTGACAGCAGAGCACTCAGTCATTGTGAAAATCCAGCCAAACGACGTTGACGCTTACCATCGGAAGGACAGGAATGTACACGACTTGACACTCAAACGGATAGAGCAGTGCACGGAGCGTTTCTGCGCAAGGCGTAAGCATCGATACGTTTTGCGAACAAAGAACGACTTTTTTCTCCGTCAGCAGAAAGCCATACACTTTCAGGATGTTCTCTGCGCTGAGACACTGGAAAAGCAACGTGAAGTCAACTTCAGAGGGTAGCAATGGTGCAGCGGCAGAAGGTAAGAATGAGAGAATCCCAGGCTTGTCGACCAGTGAGAAGGCTGTGAAGCTTTGAGGCGTTGTTGGAACGGGAATTTGCTCGAGTATGTGGAGCAAGAACGATTCGATGGGATACGGTGGGGAAGATATCGATAGGCGATACAGTGTCGCTAAACTATCTCGAAACGTTCGGAATAGCGGAAGTCGGGAGAGGATGCACACGCACTTTGGAATGAAGAACTTCGTTTTGGTTCGACGTTGCTGGATGTTCTTCAAGCTGATCCAAGGGGGTAAGCTCGCCGTCTTGTGCCCTCGCTGGATCCCAGATATCATGGCGAGTACGTCAATTGGATCCTTCTCCTCGACGAAGTGGATGCATGAGCCGTATTGACGGGCACCAGTGATGTCAGTCAACACAAGATCGAAGGCCATTGGAGGTACTGGCTCGCTTGACATGAAGGGGTCGTCTGGGAAGCAAAATTTTGAAAGTTCTTCAGGTACGTCTGCACCAAGTGGCAAGACATCCACAACTGAAGGTTCCAGCTTGACTTGACTGGGAGAACTTGTCTGGGAGATATCGCCACAAGTTTCGTATGTCATTCTTGCACTCACGATAACCACGCATTCTGCGATCCCGTTCAAGGGGTCGGGTTTGGAAAGAAGAGAGTTCGTTGACGACAGCACAGATGCCGAAGCCCGCTGGCGCCCTTGGCTGAAGAGCTGAGAAGCAAGGAGTGAGAATGAAGGTTCACACACTACGAGAACTACGGCTCTAAAACATACCGTGGCGCGTAAGCTTTTCGCTTTCGATTCCTTTCCTGTGTGCGACGCGATACCTGACGTAATCGAGATAGGAGTTTCAGTATACTTTGCGGTCAAGAGGTCAAGCACTTCGCAAAATGTGAGCGGGTCTACAACAAGAGTCGAGTAAGTGGCTGATACGATGAATCAAGTCTCGCATTTTGATCGAAACCATTACCTGATTCTGCTAGCCAGCAGAAGTATTGGAAGACCCCCTTCTCGGTCAAACTCGGATTTAAGGAGTCAACTTGGCAATCAAAGTTCTTCTGCAACCACGACATCACAGAGTCGGAAACTGCACTGCGCCCACAGATCTCGTTGAAATGGCTCAGTTGCTTTTTTGTAAAGATGCCGGTCTTGGATGGATCGACTTCGCGAAGCGCTGCAACGATCACAAACCGATAAAAAGGGACAATCGCCTCGGAATCGAGCTCATCAAAGGAAGTCTTCTCCGTCTCTGGCTGAAAGAACTTCGCCCGCAGCGCACGAATGGCACTCACGTATCGCGTTTTGGTGGATATGATTTTGATGTCACCCACAGTATCTCGTACAGATGAGAAATGGTGGATAGCGGAGTCCAGCAGGTGCTTTTCAGCGATACAGCCACGAGGTAAATGTGATGCGAGCTTGAACTCGACGCGGGCTAATCTTTCAGTTAATGCCGGAAGAAAGCGATCGGTCACGTCATCCCACCCTTGTCGCATGGCTTCTGCGAGGAGAAAACGGTAAATACGCTTTGCCTCGCGGTAAAACTGGCCCGTAGATGAAGTCTTCGACAGAACATTCTTGCTGCTGAAGAAATTTGGGATTATCCCACCAAGGGTGGTGCCACCAGATCCTGCTGGAGTCGCGGTGTTTTGAGATCCTTGTTGCTCCTGATCTTCTTCGAGTGCGCAGCCAAGGTCGAAGTCCACCGTCCAGCGCTTGGTATGGCCAAGGACGTCGCCGTAGACGTCAAGACAGTGCGCGCGATGAAGAAGGCTCTGCATGTATCGCTCCGTGAAGCTCAAGCAGTTGATCCCAGGATCTTCTTGTTGTCCTTGGTCGTCTTCGCTGCCTTCATCAGCAGGTTCATCTGAACGCTGCAGTACGGACAGCTCTCTTTCTTTTTCTCTGGAGGATGATCGTCGATAAAGTTCTTCTAGCAACTTACAAGCGATACCAAGCTTTCCCGACGCGAGTGAGAGCGTCTCCAATGCCAGGTCTGTCGTGAATATGGTAGAAGAACCGCCATCCCAGAGATCCGCTGTGACGTGATTATACACGCGTGCGTTCGTGATATGGAAAATCGCTTCGTAGTTGAACACCTTGGACGTGGTTTTGAGCAGCTGCATCGCAAACACGTACAACGATATCCCAAAGCGCTCCAGGACGCGCACCTTCTTGTCCAACAAGGTCTCTGCTGTGTCTCCGAGATCTTCAATCAGCGAGTCCAGGTAGTTTATGACTTGGGCATATTTTTGCCCAGCAGTGACCCAAATGTCAAGCATTTGCGGGACGGTCTCGGTGTCGCTCAGCCGCCCTTCGGCCGAGAGGCGATGCAGCTCACTGACGAGGAACGTGTATATCTCGTCTGCATCGTTCATCATACTCTCCAACACCTCCCTTTCTCGTTCATGGCGCATCAAGATCGCTTCAGGATCGATATCGGGATCTTCGGGAGTGGAGATCGGAGATGGCTCCTCTTTGTTCGCTGTATTTGGCTCCTCACTCGCCTCCAGGTCCACACACCCCCAGTCAATCTCAAGGCCAAGGTCATCATCGATGGTTTGGTCCTTTCCTGTGGCATCCTCGACTTGTTCTGGGCTCGGCGCATGAGATTCGGCTTCATGTTGTTGCTCTTTGTCACTCTCGTCATCGACTTTCTCCATGTTTTGCGAGACAAAGTTGCATCGCATCTTTTCGCCGCACGAGCTGAGGTAGTCGTCGAGCTCGTCTTCTCGATGCATCCGACGAAATTCCTGCATAAAGCTGGCACTGACGAGCGGCAAAGTCGTGTCTTTCTTCATAGACGCAAAGCGCGGCGATGCACTCGCTGCGGCTATCGCAGTGGCACGACCGGTTGTCGCCAAGCGGAGCGACATAAAGTGTAAATACGCCTTTACAGCCAACACGGCGACCTTGCTGCTGATACGGCCGCTTCTTTGTCCGGATACACTCGAGTCGTGGAGTCGGGAGCTTTGGTTGTCGCGCGACAAGGCAAGTGGTTTCGTGATTGCAAGCGACGGCATCGACAGAAGCGCCAGATAAGCGACCGCCTGCGCGGTGTGCGCACACGAGACTTCGAGTATACCTCGCCCCGAGCCGTCGGCACCGGCGTAAAGGCTGGCAAGTGAACCGGAGGTCTGTTTCATGGATGCAGATGCCGTTGAGAACCCGTGGGACAACTCAATGCGACAGCAGTGGATGAAGCAAAAGCAGAGCTCCAGTGTGTTGAGTGGCACCGAGCTTGGCTTGGTGTCGTGAATGAACCGGCTGAACTCGTGAAACTGTAGCCCACGCTGGCGCCGCGGGCCGGAGACAGTCGTTGTGTACGCGAGAGCTATGTCAAACAGTGGCTGCGCGAACCGATAGAGGAGCTGCTTGACCTGTGGCCGCACAAGCACGAGCTCGTCGATCGCGGACCACGACGGAAATATGCTATGGACGGCACGCCGCTCAAGGTGATCATGGTACGGGATCAAGTGCTCGTGAGCGAGACGTTCGAGTGCGTTTTCCCTCGATGCACACGTGTTTGGAGGAAACAGAAAGGTGGCGATGTCGATGAGAGCGTCCAAGCACTCGTCAAATGTGGCACCGGCGCCAGTAAAGTTGGGTGTCGCGGTCTTGAACGCCAGCACGATCCGCACGGTTAAGTCATGCGTGGCTTTCTTTGCCGTCAATGAACGGGAAGTCGCCTTGAGCACGAGCTGTTTGAATTGGTAGCATGACATTGATATGCTACCTTTGCCGTTCCAGTGCGGAAGCGCGTGGATTAGGAATATTTCGAAAAGCTTCTCTTGAAGCCAGAACGGGTCGTTCCGGCCATCCACGGCTTGATCATCTGCCGGTGCTGGACGTCGCTTTCGAAGCACGAAGTGAGTCGCGCTGAGCTCATCGAGACATGTGTCATCGGAGACAACGGCGTTTGCGATGCTGTCAAGGAGTTCGTATTTGGTGGCGTCTAGGTGCCAAAACTGAGCGACGTCGTGGCGAAGCTGTTCACCAATGTACTCGGCAGTGACCCAACCTTCGTACCGCAGCGCACTGCGAGCATTATTGGATTGTCCTGGCGCATTGTGAAGGTGGCGCTTCTTCTCAGACTCCGCCAGATCCACGGTCACTTTGTTCATACTCTTCGGTCGAATCGTAGCTCTCACAAAGCGAGCGTGGGGAGCACAGGCAAAGAGACCGCTATGTATGACTGGTGTCGTGAAGAAACGGTCCGTTATCAACTCGATACATCAAGAATAGCCAGCCGTGACTAAGGCACACTCTCGCGCTGCGGGCAGACTCGAACGAGATGAAGGCAAAGGCAACGAAGAAGCACGCGCATACTCCACACCCGTGGGCAGAGCTATCGAAGCTCACATTGTGTCAGTAGAACCCCATCATGAGGAGCGATCGGCGAGATTGATTTGCTCTTCGTGGTGCTCTGTAGTCACCATCCCACAGCTGCGTGTTCTCCACGAACACTACATGGTATTGCATCGATTTTGTGTCGATCCGGAGGCGGCTCAAGAGGACGAAGAGTGAGATGGCAAGCGGTCTTTGTTCGTTTTGGCCTGGGAATAGTGTCTATCAACTCGTGGTTGTCTATAGACAAACTCACCGAGAAGGAGTCGACGGCCTGGTGGCTCTGGTGGCTGACGTCTCCGTGGTGGACGACGTCAAGTCGGATAATGATTCCTCACTGGACATGTCATTTGAGCAGTACGCTCTGAGCGTCCACTCGCTCTACAAGTACGGCTCTTCCACCCAGCAATTCGAATGTACGCTGATCGCCAGCGGGAACCAAAACCACCCCACGTGACACGATAGGTTCTGGTTGTAGACTTGTTCCAAACGTACGCCATCGAAAACGAACGCGGTATATCCCGCAGTGAGCTGTTCCAGCTACTCCAAGACCACTACAAGCCTGGTGGTGTGGCGGTGTCCACAAATTGCCCACCCGTACACTCGAATGCCGTGGAGGCCCGACACTTTGAGCGATTATACACGTGGCTCAAGAAGCATTTCAACGTCTACGATCGAACACGCTGTGGATACCTGTCACAGCACATGACACTCGAGATGCTCCAGTCGCATCCCGATGCGCTGCTCCATATCCAGCTCCAGATCGACCCGTTTTTAACAAAACTCGAAGAAAACAACAGACAGTACCAAGCGAAAGAGCAAGCCGCGTCCATCGTTGTATAAACGCAGTGTCAAGCGTTGCGAGTGATCTACCAGAAACGCTGTTACTCTTCGTCTGTCAGGTCATCAAACGAGCACTCGAGCGTTTCTCGCCGCGCTTCGGCAATCTTGCGTTGGAGCTCGGGGTCGTCGATAAAGTCGTGGTCATCCGCGCCACGCTTGCGGCGGCTTCGGGGTTTGCCAAACATTTCGGGCGTTGCACCGTACATGGTGGGGTCCCCCATGTATGTGTCATCCAGCGAATCAATATGCTTAGGGCTTGAGAAGTCTCGAGGCGGTGCGTCCGTCGCCGACGTCGCTGTTGTGGCACTGCCTACCGACGTGTCTCGGCCGTGGCGTGCCATGATCTCACGCCATTTGTCCGAGTCCTCGAAGCGTCCGGATGGTTCTTTCTGGCGTCGGAAAAAGTATTGCGCGGACAGCGCGGCGATCACGATCATCCCCACAAACATCAAGCCGCGCCATAGCTCGGGCTCCCCACGGAACGAGTCTGCATGTGACAATAGGCTTTGTAGTATGAGCAGAGACTGTTGACCGTGTGTGGTGGACGTGACCACGCTCAGCACTGTGGCGTGGCCGTTCTCGGCGACGGCGATTCGGCCGGTGAGTGGAGTAGTAGCAACATCGGACGCCAACTCCATGGAGCACGCGCGCGCGACGGTGAGGGCGCCGTCGCCTCGCGTCACATTGAACATCACGAGCTCGTTGGGCGACGCGGCAGCCACGTACCCTTTCATGGCAGCGACCTGGAGCGAGGAGCCACGCTTTACGACCGAGCGGTGAAATAGCTTACAGTGGCGCGGCGTTTCTGCGTTTCCGACCAGCACGAACGCCAATAGTTCCCCATCGGTGGTCCCGGCAAACACGATGTCGGGAAACACGGGATCAAACGCAATCGACGCGACGGTGGCGAGCGAGCCCTCGCAGACCTGGTATTCCGGTTCGCGTTGCCGCGACATCGGGAACACCACGACACGTGTGCTGTTCGCAAACGCGACAAAGTTGCGGTGGGTCACGATCGTCGCGATCTGCTTGGCGTGCGTTTCGATTTCGTGGACGAGAGTGCCGTTGAGTGCATAGAAGCCGACCGTTCCGTCGCTATGCGCGACGCTCAGCATGGTTCGACGCGAGGACCGCGCGAACGAGACCGCGCGGATGGCACCGTGAAGAGATCGTTCGATAGCTGTCGGCACTGCGATAGACTTGATCGATCGAATCGACCCAGCTCGCTGTGAGGAGCCGACAGGCAGATCGGAGGACGCGATCGGCTTGTCGTCGAGTTCGATGCCAAGCGCGAAACTACGGAGCTCGGGGCTCGAACTGTCCGACAGAACGACGAGCATCGGCGGGTCCGAGGCCGTTTCGAGCTGCACACTGGCGAGCGGGGATAGCTGCGTGTCCAGCCGGAGCATTTCCTCCCCCGAGGAGAGCAGCACACGGACGCCACCGGCGCGCATCGCGATCACCACCAGGTCGTGCGTCGGAAAGCTCGTGAGCTTCCCCATCTTGACGTCCACGACGTCCTCGTCGAGGCTGACAAGCGCGCGCTCAATAAAGTACGAATCAAACCGCGCCTGGGACTTGCCGGCCATCACGCGCGCCATGGCTGCACTGAGCTTGCGGTCCACGGCCTCCTCTAGCTCGCGCCTTGAGGCCTGCTGGGTGCGGTGCCGTCGCACGCCCGTGATGCTCTCGTCGTGGTTGTCGACCACCAGCGACGCGCGCATCGTCTCGAGCGTGTGCAGTTTTCGGACTTGGAGCTCCACGAGGGTCTCCAGCACCTCGAGCTCCTTCTGAAGCACGACGAGCGACGCCTGGGAGACGACGTTGGCGCTGCCGGCGTGGTGCGAGCTCTCTCGCTCAGCTTGGTCAGGCGTGGAGCCAGTTGCTGTTGGTGGCGACACGACGTGGGGCGACGGAGCGTGGCTAGGTATGTCGGGATTGTCGAGGATCGCGTCCCCACCTGCCGTGACCTGGGCTTCCATCACGTCGAGCGCGTCGCTGCTCGAAAGGACGACCGCGACGCCCAACGCGAGCCACCAAAGGCGAACCATTTCTGACGGACGATCGACTCGACGCGTCGTTTATGGGGGACTCGTGCGCTTGAGGGACGCAACACCATGACCGTCGGGCCATGGCCGCGAAAAGGCGCGTCTCTTCAAGCCCTTCGGACCACCAACGCAAAGTTTCATTGTTCTCCACACGGCTTTTGATGGTGGGGACCGCTTCAACAACTCCCGACAGAGTGGATAAGCTCCATGGAACATGCATTTATCGTGTGTTCTGTGAGGAACTATGGTATATGGGGCTACCAATACTTTGCACTAGCGGCTTCACCGTGGTCTCGCCTTAGACTTGGCACTGCTCGGAATATTCTGGAAGCAGCGTGAACTTGGCGCACAGCGGGTTCGTCGTAGTCTGGTTATCGTTGTACACGTCACAGTCGGTCTCAGGTTTGAGCGCGACCACAAAGTCGCCCGGCTCGGCCCACTGGAGGAACCCCTCGCCGATCTGCGGCCGATAGACGCTCCAGTCCTCGGCTGAGAGCGTAAAGTTGACGAGCCGTGTCGCGCCCGGCTGCAAATCGATCTTGGCGAACTTTTTGAGTTGCTTGCGCTCGGTGATCGAGATGAGACGGTACGGCTGGATCACAAAAAGCAGCACAGTCTCCTTCCCCGGCCTCAAGCCCGTGTTAGTCACGTTCACGCTCGCAATGATGGTGTCGTTCTTGCCCGTGACGATGGTTTGACTGAGCTGCAGGGCGCCGTATTCGAAGCTCGTGTAGCTGAGCCCATGGCCAAAGTCCCACTCGGGCCGGCAGGGCTTGCCGTCGCCGCAGTGGACCGACACGGGCGCGTTGTACGGGATCATGATATTGGCCGGATCGCGCGGGTACGTGATGGGCATGCGGCCGCTTGGGTTCACGGCACCGTAGAGAATCTCGGCGAGCGCCTCGCCGCCCATTTCACCGGGCAGAAGCGCGTTCAGCATGGCGGGCACCGCGTAGGGCAGCCCGTTCAACAGCCGCGGGCGACCGCCCACGAGAACCACAATCACTTTGGCGCCAGTGCCGGCGAGCTCGCGCGCGAACTGGGCCTGGCCCCACGGGAGTGCGAGGTCGTCGATGTCGCCGGGCTTCTCTGCGTAGGGGCCTTCGCCAATCGCGACGATGGTGTAGTCGGCCGCCTTGGCGTACGTCTTGGCGCGCGCGAGATCGTCGTCCGAGTACGAGCCGTTCACGTTGACTCCGCTGAAGTAGGTGATCTTGCTGGCGTTGCCCGACAGCTTCTCGAGCCCTTGCTTGAGCGAGACGCCGTTGGGGAACATTTCATTGCCCGAGTATCCTTGCCAGCGCAGCGACCAGCCACCACAGAGGTGGCCAATGTTGTCGGCGGCGTGGCCCGTGAGGAAAATCGACGCGTTCGTCTTGAGCGGCAGGATGTTGTTGTCGTTCTTGAGCAGCACGATCGACTCGCGCGCGAGCATGAGCGCGAGCTTGCGGTCCTCGGGGCTGCCCACCGAGTCGACGTACTGTGCGCCGGGCACTGGGTTATCGTACAGCCCGAGCTCGAGCTTGGTCTTGAGTATCCGCTTGGCGGACGCGCGCATGCGTGGCAGAAACTCGGGCCGCGTCTCCAGCACCTCGGTCGCGTAGTCGATGAACGATGCGTCGTCGGGCACCATGGTCATGTCGATGGTCGTCTGGCTGAGCGCGAGCGCGACCGCGTCGCGCTTGGTGGCCACGAGTCGGTGGTGCTTCTGGAGGTTGTAGATCTCGCCCCAGTCGGTGACCAGCAGCTTGTCAAAGCCCATGTCGTCGCGCAGGAGCCGCGTGAGGATCTTGTGGCTCGCGACCACGGGCACGCCGTTGATCGAGACGTAGTTTTCCATGGCGGTCTTGACCCCGGCGCGGACTGCCGCGAGAAAGGGCGGCGCGAAATAGTTGAGCAGCTCAAAATCCGTGAGCGTGACCGGGTTCCGGTCGTGGCCCGTGGGGGTCTTGGAGTAGCCGATAAAGTGCTTCATGCAGGCCGCGACGCCGTCGATGCTCTGGAGGCCGCGCACCATGGCGTCGCCCATGACCGAGACCAGGTACGGGTCCTCGCCAAAGGTCTCGTAGGTGCGCGCCCACAGCGGGTTCTGGGACACCTCGAGGACGGGCCCAAAGACCCAGGGCACGCCCGCGGCGAGCGTGTCCTTGGCCGTGACGCGCCCCATCGCGTGCGTGAGCGTCGGGTTGAAGGCCGCGCCGGCGTTGATCTGGTGCCCAAAGAGCGTCGCGTCGCGCACATACGTGGCGCCGTGGACCGCGTCGAGCCCGAACAAGACCGGGTGGCCACCGTTCGCGGCCATGGCCGTTGTCTGGATCCGCGCGACCACGGCGCGCCACTCGCGGGCCGTGTAGCCAAACGACCCGGCGCGGGCGCCGCCGCCAAAGGGCGAGTCAAAGAACGAGCCGACGCGCTTGGCCGCGTACGCCTTGAGCTGGTCGTCGTCGAGCTGGTCGTCGCGGATGAGCGCGCCGATGTTGACCTGCGTCATGAGCGCGACGACGGCGTCGGGCGAGAGCGTCGCGAGCAGCTTGTCGGCGGCCTCGTCCAGTGCGGCGGCCGAGAGGTACGTCGTCGTGGACGTGGCGTTGGTGGCCGACGGTGGATGGCGTCCAGCGTCGTCCAGAAAAGTGGCGCGTGGCGCCGGTGCTGGCGGCGCGGGATCCGCGAGACAGAGCGGGGAGACAGCCAGCAAAGCCACGGCGGCGAGCGCCGTCCAGCGCGCCACGGGCGAAGGCATCGAGCGAGGCGGACGGGGGACGCGGACGATCTACAATAATCAAATCTCTGGATGCCGTCGGACGACGCCGGACGACTCCGGACGCGCGTGTCCAGTGTCCAGCGCCATGCCGTGTTGGTTGTCCGGAGGTTATGTACGTGAGTTTCTTGGCGCAGCCAACAAGAGAGCACAGCGTAACCCCATTCCCGTACCCATAGTGATCCAAAGACGGGGCAGGCTTCGCGAATCTCTACTGAAATAAGTTCAGTGCAGAGATTCACCAGTTGGGAGTATTTACTGCAACATGTTAATTGATCCCTCACACGTCACACATGTGTCATTACGGTATTGGGAGGTGTCTCTATTGATCAGAGCTTGCGCCCGTTGAAGGCCACGACCGTGCCGGCGACGTCTTCGACCGAGAGGCTCACGGGCGCGGCGGCCGCGTCCAGCGTGAAGCGCGCGCACAGCGGATTGCCCAGGTCGCTGCCGTACACGTTACACTTGGTCTCGGGCTTGAGCGCGACCACAAAGTCGCCGTTCTCGGCGTAGCGCACAAAGCCGTTGCCGATCTGCGGGTCGTACACGCTCCAGTCCTCGCTCGTGAGCGTGAACGTCACGGTCTCCGTGCGGCCGGGCTTGACCTCGACTTTCTGGAACTTTTTGAGCATCTTGACCTCGGGCACCGAGATGAGCCGCACGGGCTGTGTGAGAAACAGCATGACGGTCTCCTTGCCGACCATGGACCCGCGGTTGCGCACCGTGACCGTGACCGTGAGCGAGTCGGACGCACTCGTGACCGTGGTCTTGGACAGCTTGAACGACTCGTACGTAAACTCGGTGTAGCTCAGCCCCGTGCCAAAGCCCCACTGGGTCTCGCACGCGACGTTCGCGTCCACGCAGCTCGAGGTCACTTGGTGGTTGTACGGGATCGCGACCGTGCCCGGGTACTTGTGGTACGTGAGCGGCAGGCGTCCGCTCGGGTTGGTCTTGCCGTAGATAATGTCGGCGATCGCGCGACCGCCGACCTGGCCGGGCAGCATCGCGTTGATCACGGCGTGGACATTGGACGGCAGATCACCCAAGAGGCGAGGGCGGCCACCGACCAGCACGACGATGACCTTGGTGCCCGTGGACGCGAGTTCCTTGACGTACTGGATCTGGCCCGCCGGGAGCGCGAGGTCGTTGATGTCTCCGGGCTTCTCCGTGTACGGTGGCTCGCCAATGGCGACGACCGTGTAGGGCGACGCCGCGGCCGCGGACTTAGCCCACCCAAGATCTTCGGCCGTGTAGGTGCCGTCGGCGTTGAGACCATTGAAATAAGTCACGCCCGAGACGCCGACCTTCTCCATGCCCATCTTGATCGAGATACCGTTCGGGTACTGGTCGTTGCCCGTGCTTCCTTGCCAGCGGAGCGTCCAGCCGCCACAGAGGTTGCCAATGTTGTGAGCGGAGTGGCCAGTGAGGAACACCTTGGCGCCCTCGGCGAGCGGCAACACTTTGTCCTTGTTCTGGAGCAACACGATGGACTCGCGCGCGAGCTCGAGCGCGACCGCAGCGTCGTCGTCCTGGCCCACCTTGTCGACCACGTCCGCGCCTGGCACGGGGTTCTCGTAGAGTCCAAGCTGGAGCTTGGTCTTGACGATGCGGCGCGCCGATTCCTTGAGGCGCGAGCGAAGCTCCGGGTTTGTCTTGAGCAGCTCCTTGGTGTACCCGATAAAGTCGGCATTGTCGGGCACCATGCTCATGTCGAGCGAGGTGCGCGTGAGCGACAGCCGAACAGCATCCTGGAGACTCTTGGCCACGTGGTGGTACGAGTACAGGTTGTTAATCTCGGCCCAGTCCGTGACGACAAAGCCTTCAAAGCCCAGGTCGTAGCGCAGCAAGTCGCGCAAGATCTTGGTGCTCGCGACCGTGGGCACACCGTTGATCGAGATGTAGTTCTCCATGGCCGAGAGCACACCGGCCTTGACTGCAGCAATGAAAGGCGGCGCAAAATAGTTGAGCAGGTCAAAATCCGAGAGCGAGACGCCGTCGCGGTCATGGCCCGTGGGGGTCTTGGAGTAGCCCATAAAGTGTTTCATGCAGGCCGCGACGTTCGTGTTGTTCTGGATGCCCTGAATGATCTGGGACCCCATGACTGAGACCAGGTACGGGTCCTCGCCAAACGTCTCGTAGGTGCGTGCCCACAGCGGGTTCTGCGCGATCTCCAAGATCGGCCCAAAGATCCAGGGCATCCCGGCGGCGATCGTGTCGCGGCCCGTGATCTGGCCCATCTTGAACACCAACTCCGGGTTGAACGTCGCGCCGGCGTTGATCTGCTGCCCGAAGATCGTCGCGTTGTACACGTAGTTGGCGCCGTGGACCGAGTCGATGCCGTAGATCATCGGGTGGCCGCCGTTCTCTGCCATGGTCACGTTCTGGATGCGCGTGATGACGTCGCGCCACTCGGTCGCGTTCCAGCCGTACTTGCCATTGCGCGGGCCGTCGGCGTACGGGCTGTTGAGGTACGAGCCGACCTTGAGCTTGGCGAACGCGCGCAGCTTGTCCTCGTCGAGCTGGCCTTGGGTCAGGATCGCGTCGATGTTGACCTGGGTCATCTGGCCGATAATATCGTCGTCCTCAAACTTGTCCACGATCTGCGTCGCGCGCTCGTCGATGGTCAGCGCCGACACGGCCGCGAGCGCCGCCGCCAGCGCGCACAGCGCCTTGGTCCAGTGCGACGCGAACATGGCGACGTCGTCGAGTTATTAGTTAGATACAGTAGATCTCCAGGCGCGTGGGTACACGAGCGGACGCGCCGAGCGGTGCTTGGTCGCGTACGTGGAGAAATCGGAGAGTGGCCGAGTTGACGGAGAGAGGGGAACGGAGGAGGAGGAGGAAGAGGAGGCTGTGTGGTTCAGTCTCGCACGCGAATCCAGCAGCCGTGGGCTCCCGAGTGTTCAACCCGCTGTCGTACACGTGACGGGACGCACTCGCCCGCGCGGCCCAGTTGGCGTCCAGCAAGTCTCACTTGGCGGTGATGGTTTGACGGCGTTACTCACTGTGTGGCCCGCCCAGCTGGAGAAGATCTGGCCGACCAAAACACGGCGGGGTGTTCATTCCCAAGGGGAGCGAGTGTTAGACCCCGTGGAATAAGACGAAGAACAGTCGAAGGGATCGCCCGGAAAGAAGGAGGCGCGAGGCATGTTTCCGAGGGAATACCTCGGGATCTCGTGTCAATCCTCTCGAGGCAATGATCCTGGTGATTTTTGGACGTGAAGAGTGTCTCGGTGGTGAGAGTGGGACAACGCGTTGAGAAAGCCGGTGTATTTGTTATTGGGGGTGCAGAATATCTTCATGAATATTTGTTTCATGAGACAATACTAATTATTTCAATGATTGTATTATTTATTAAAGGTAGTGAAGGTTGTGAAATCCCGAATCGTGTGGTCGCTTCCCGCCGCGAGGCGGCCCCGGATGTCTGTTGACCACTCCAGTGCCGATTTCCCCAGGGAAGACGTCCCAAGGGTGAGAAGAACACACGTGGTTCACTATCAACTGGTTGCATTACAGCCACTACTGAAGTATTACTCCCACAAAACATCCCAAGGACTATATAGCAACTATTTGCTGCCTCGGATCGGCCGCCAAAACTGGAGCTCAAATCGCCGCGTCGGTGACCTCGATGGCGCCGGTCTCGGGCTCGGGCTCGCTGGCGATGCGCACGCCGTCGGTCGAGACCAGCGGTTCGTCGAGCTTGAAGGGCACGACGCTGTCGGCGATCGTAAACTTGGCGCACAGGTCGCTGCCGAGTGTCGCGCCGTAGGCGTCGCACTTGGTCTCGGGCTTGATCGCGATCACGTAGTCGCCGTCCTCGGCCACGCGCGAGAACCCGTGGCCGATCTGCGGCTTGTACACGCTCCAGTCGTTGTAGTCGAGCTTGAACGTGACGGTCTTGGACTTGCCCGGCGCGAGCTCAATCTTTTGGAATTTCTTGAGCTGCTTGACTTCCGGGACAAACAGCGAGCGGTACGGCTGCGTGAGGAAGAGCATGACGGTCTCCTTGCCCTTGAGCTTGCCCGTGTTGGTCACCTTGACACTGACCTTGATCTTGTCCTTGGTGCCCGCGACCGTGGTCTTGGAGAGCGAGAGGTCCGAGTACTGGAACGTCGTGTAACTCAGGCCCGTGCCAAACTCCCACTCCATCTCGCAGTCCTTGGTGCCGAAGCCGTTCGAGCACTGCGTGTTGACGAGGTGGTTGTACTGGATGTCGACACCCGCTGGGTTCTTGGGGTAGGTGATGGGCAGACGACCGCTCGGGTTGGTCTTGCCGTAGAGGATCTCGGCGATAGCGAGACCACCGGCCTCACAAGGCAGCAGGGCATTGAGCACGGCATGGACACTGGACGGAAGTCCGTTGAGCAGACGCGGGCGACCGCCAACCAGCACCAGAACGACCTTGGTGCCCGTCGACGCGAGCGCTTTGACATACTCGATCTGACCGGCCGGGAGCGCGAGATCGTCAATGTCACCGGGCTTCTCGGCGTACGTGGCCTCACCGATCGCCACGACGGTGTACTGCGCCTTGGCGGCGAGTTCCTTGGCCTTGGCGAGGTCCTCGGCCGAGTACGTCCCCGTAACGTTGAGGCCGTTAAAGTACGTGACCGACGAGCCGCTGCCTTGTTGCTGTTGGCTGCTCTGCTTCACGATGGACTCGATGCCCTGCTTGATCGACATGCCGTTGGGGTACATGTCATTGCCCGAGTATCCTTGCCAGCGGAGCGTCCAGCCACCGCACAGGTTACCAATGTCGTGCGCCGAGTGGCCCGTGAGGAACACCGACGCTTTGTCGGGGATCGGCAGCACGTTGTCCTTGTTCTGGAGCAACACGATGGACTCACGCGCCAGATCCAGAGCGACCTTGCGGTCGTCCGACTGGCCAACCGTCGTGGCGTAGCTCTTGCCCGGCACCGGGTTGTCGTACAGACCCAGCTCGAGCTTGGTCTTGACGACGCGGCGTGCCGACTCGCGCAGCCGTGGCAGGTATTCGGGGAACTTGGCCAGCATGGTCTTGGCGTGGGTGATAAACTCGGTTCCGTACGACACCATACTCATGTCGATCGAGGTCTGCGTGATGGCCATGCGCACAGCCTCGGCGGGCGTCTTGGCCACGCGGTGGAACGAGTTTAAGTTGGCGATCTCGTTGTAGTCCGTGACCGTGAAGCCTTCAAAGCCGAGGTCCGTTCGCAAGAGCTCGCGCAGGATCTTGGGGTTGGCCGCGACGGGTTCACCGTTGATCGAGATGTAGTTCTCCATAGCCGTCTTGATGCCGGCCTTGACCGCAGCGATGAACGGTGGCGTGAACTTGTTGAGCAGCTCAAAGTCGGACATCGATACGCCGTCGCGATCATGGCCCGTGGGGGTCTTGGAGTATCCGACAAAGTGCTTCATACAGGCCGCGACCTCGCTCTTCGCCTGCACACCCTTGATCAACGCCGAGCCCATGACCGAGACCAGATACGGGTCCTCGCCGAAGGTCTCAAAGGTACGCGCCCAGAGCTTGTTCTGCGAGACTTCGAGGATCGGGCCAAAGATCCAGGGCACACCTCCGGCGACTGTGTCCTTGGCCGTGATCTCACCCATCTTCTTGACCAGGGCCGGGTTGAACGAGGCGCCGGCATTGATCTGCTGTCCAAAGAGGGTCGCGTTCTGGACAAGCACGGCTCCGTGGACCGAGTCAACACCGTAGATCATCGGATGGCCACCGTTCTCGGCCATGGTGATCTCCTGGATGCGCGTGATCAGCGCACGCCACTCGTCGACCGTCCACCCATACTTGCCGTTGATCGCGCCATTGATGAACGGGCTGCTGAGGTACGACCCGACCTTCGCCTTGGCGTATACCTTGACTTTGTCTTCGTCGAGCTTGCCGTCAGTGAGCAGCGAACCGATGTCGATCTGCATCATCTGCCCAAGGATGTCATCGACCGAAAACTTGGCGACGATCTCGTCGGCCTTGGCGTCGATCGCGGACGCGGACGTCGCTGAGGAGGCCGACGCCAAGGCGGTGGTCCGCGGAACGACCGAGAGCGCGAGCGCCGTGCAACACAGCGCCTTGACCCAGGACTTGAGCATCTTGGGTTTGAACGTTCGCTGGACACGCGGGGAAGTGGTTTGTATGCGTTGCTGGAAGGCGAGCAAATTGAAAAGTGAGAGGACGCCGCACCTTGGTGCCGGGAGCCATCATTCGAACTCCCCTTTCTCACTTACGGCTCGACTGGAGGGGGCCGATACCAAAAGGGATCATTGAAGCGTGCGTCCAAGCAGTAGCTCTGATCTGAGCGCACGCTACAGTACTAGCACAGTGGACTCGCCCGAAGACCGCGCCTCATCGTATCCCCCCATCACTGTTGGTGTGATGGAGTCCACGCTACAAAGGCGTTCGGTGGGACACTGCTCGAATACTGTATCCTGGTTGACAGAGCACTCTCTAACGCGAGACTTCAACAGCTTCGGTGTTTAGGATTGATCAAGCGCCACGAGTCACATATCCACATGTTGACGGATTTCAGGCCCCGATAGGACCCTCTCCACAGTACGTTTCATGGATCTGAAGCTTGGAGGCGAGACCGTCCACACGCATTGCCTCTCGTTGAGAAAACAGACAGGCACGGCTCGATCTCAAGGCCAAAAAATCCCAGTGCCTCTTCGCGTGGTCGTTCTCCTGCCGTGGAATGGATGTGTGAGCGGTTGAAGTTGGCGGCCCTCGGTCTCTTTTTTTTTCGCTTCTTCGTTCCTTGCGTAAACTGCGCGATCCGACAGCAAACTGATGATTCGGGATGGACGGGCTATGTGTCAGTCGACTTGAACTTCAGTTTTCCGGTTTTCCACACAAGAGAGAATTGGTTGGTGAAAAAATCCATCGCCACTGCCATGTACTATTATCTAGTAGGTGCAATGTGCACACTGGAACTGAACCACGGACGTGACCACTCTGCAATAGGATACGTGAGCTCCGTGCGATGGAGGAGTCGGAGGTGTCTACCATCACCAAATGGATCATACCCGCTTCGACTAGGTCGGTGTCACGTCGGATTCTCTCCAGGGCGGCCCGTGGGTGGGTCGCCATAACCACCCCTATGTAAAGAACAGTTTGTGGGCTGCCACCCACGCGTCGTGACTTCGGATCAGCACACTCGGTGCGGAGGTTGGTGGGGCTGCTACCAAGTGTCGTGCGGCTCGCATTGCTTGAAGAAGCTTGACGGGCGCAAGCCCCTCAACTGCAACTTGGCGCTTCCCATGTCCCTTGGCAATAATCGGGCGTGTGTAGACTCGGGGCGTTTACATCCAGGCGTTTCGATGGAAGTCCTCTCTGGTATCAATCCAACCAACCGTTGCAAAGGGAATCATGGCAAAGATACCGAATCCCCTCCGTTGATAGGACCCGGAGCATCCTGGGACCCCTGCATGCGCAAGCAAGGGTGCTCATCTCGACAGGACCAAGAACAGCCCCAATACTCTCAAACTCACAATGCTGTGTTTACGCGTCATGACAAATAAATCAAGTGGGGGCGGTGCAGCCTCAGCGGGGACGTAGATGAGCGACCCACAACTCTGTCGCCAGGCTCCCGCACAACCATTTCCTCGGGGATGAGGTCACCAGCTCAATCCACCACATGCGTACGCTCCTCCAAGCACGCAATAAGGGTCTCAATCCGCAGTCCGTCCTGGTAACTCAAGCTAGTGTATGAAAGCGTGATCCGCGAGAACTTTGGGCAGGTGTGGGGGGGGACCACGCCCTTACAGTATCGTCCCCAGCGTACCCATGTGCCTTTGCTGTAATCCAAGTCTCTCGCACACAACGGATGTATTGTCGTATCAAAAGCATTTGTCTAGGCGCTGCCACGTCACGAAACGGGGAGGGATCGATATCCCATGGATCTGACCGACTTCTCAGGGACGAGGCCATGGACGCGAACCAACCAGATGATCTCGAGAAAGCGTTTTGCCCACGCGGTCGCATGGGTTAGTTCTCGTGAGGCTCCTCGCGTCCTTGTTGTGGGCCAACGTTGGGGGAAGTTATGGTGGTGAGGTGATATACATATAGCCATTGCACGTATGTTTAGATTGCGCCCAAAAGCTTGTGGCCTGCCCTGTTATCGTCGCCACAATGTTGCCCAATGCATCGCGCCAATCGTGGAACAAGGCGAGTAGTAGTGAGCCAAGCACGTGTATTCGGGTGTGATTTGTTGGAAGCCCAGTGTGAGTCGATGTACATAACATATCAAGCATGGTCGATGGACGTATAAGCGGAGAACAGCGTGTTCACTGACCACACTATGGGTGCACTATCCTTGCGACCCCATCCGGCGCAGTCTTGGTCTCGGTGGACACAGTAATCCGCTACGTGGACGGTCCAGTATGACGCGAAGCTACCGGCAAGAAATCCAAGTTGGCAAGCCACCGCGCGGTCTCAGGGAGACACCCCGACGGACACGACTGTCTGTCTGCATCGTTCATTCTTCTCGTTGCTCTGTGCGTCTCAAAGCCCGCCACACCGACCAAGCCAACAAGCCTCCGCTATGCTCAAGTCGTGGGCCCACGCCGCCTCGATCGCGGCGCTGTCGCTCGCTGCCGCGTCGCTCGTGCCGTCAGCGGCAGCGCTGTCGGTGGACGAGCGCACGGACCAAATCCTGTCGACCATGTCGGTGGACCATCTCCTGGGCCAAATGGCCCAAGTCGACGTCAGCGCACTGGTCGTGGACGGCACGCTGAACGAGACCATGGTCGCCGAGTACGCGCAGTACAACGTGGGCTCGCTGCTCGGCAGTCCGTTCTCGTCGCTGCCCGCGGACACGGCAGTGCGATGGGACGCGGCCGCGTGGCGCGCGATCCTCTGGCGCATCCAGGAGATCACGATGAAGGTGAACGGCGGCCATCCGATCCTGTTCGGTGTCGACTCGGTCCACGGTGCCGTGTACGTGCAGAACGCGACCTTGTTCGGCCAGCAGATCAACGCCGGCGCGTCCTTCAACCCGACGCTCGTCCAGAAGACGGGCGAGATCACGGCCAAGGACACGGTCGCGAGCGGTGCGACCTGGGCGTTCTCGCCCGTGCTGGAGATCTCGCAGAACAAAATGTGGTCGCGCACGTACGAAACGTTTGGCGAGGATCCGCACTTGGTCTCCATCATGGGCGCTGCGTTGATCAAGGGCCTGCAGGCCAAGAACGAGGTCGCGGCCTGCATGAAGCACTTTATCGGCTACTCCAAGACCGCGACGGGCCACGACAAGGACCCCGTGTCAATGTCAGAGTTCGAGCTGCTGAACAAGTTTGCTCCTCCATTCGTGAGCGCCATCGAGGCCGGTGTCAAGAGCGGTATGGAGAACTACATCTCGTTGAACGGCCAGCCAGTCGTGAGTAGTGCCAAGATCCTCCGTGATCTGCTACGCCACGATATGGGGTTTAACGGCTTCATGGTGACCGACTACTTTGAGATCTACAGCCTCAACACGTACCATCACACCGCCAAGTCGCCCCTAGACGCTGTGCGTATGGTGCTCGAGAGGACTTCGATCGACATGAACATGGCGTCGTACGGCATGGACTTTATCAAATACGCGAAGGCCGCATTGGACGCGGATGCGTCGCTGCTCGACCGTATCAAGGAATCGGTGCGCCGGATCGTCAAGACCAAGGTCGAACTCGGACTGTACGATACACCACTCCCAGGAAATGCTTCCGTGGCGACCGTCGGCCAGTCAGAGGATCGCAAGGTTGCGCTCGAGTTGGCGCGCGAATCGATCGTGCTGCTCCAGAACAAAGACAATGTGCTGCCGATCCCCGAAAAGGCCTCGGTGTTCCTCACGGGCCACTCGGCGGACGATATCGGCAACCTCTGCGGTGGCTGGACGTTCGCGCCGGGGAGCGATACCACGGGTAACACGTTTTTCCCGAACGGTGTTTCCGTCAAGCAAGGTCTCGAGTCGATCGTCAAGCAGAGCAGCCAGCAGCAACAGAACCCGACGAACGCTGTTGCGTACTTCAATGGGCTCAAGGTAGACGGCTCGTACTCAGCCGAGGATCTTGCGAAGGCCAAGGCACTGGCGGCCAAGTCGCAGTACACGATCGCTGTCATCGGGGAGGGTCCGTTCAAGGAGAAGGAAGGCGATATCGAAGATCCGTACCTCCCCGACGGTCAGATCGAGTACGTCAAGCAGCTCGCGTCCACGGGAACCAAGGTGGTCCTCGTGCTTGTCGGTGGTCGCCCACGTCTCCTCAAGGGGCTCCCGTCCAGCGTCCACGCCGTCATTGACGCCATGCTGCCGTGTGAGGCTGGAGGCCTCGCGATCGCCGAAATCCTGTATGGCAAGACTAACCCGAGCGGTCGCCTTCCGATCACGTACCCCAAGTTCCCGTCGGGTGTTGACATCCAGTACAACCACAATGGCGACACGCAGTGCACCGCCGGCGGGTTTTACACCAAGGACTGTGAGATGGAGTGGGAGTTCGGCGCGGGTCTCAGCTACACGACTTTCCAGTACACCAACATGACGCTCTCCAAGAAGACGGTCACGGGCGAGTCAGACTCGCTCACTGCTAGCGTCACGGTCACCAACAACGGCAAGCTCAAGGGCAAGGAGACCGTCATGCTCTTCCTCACGCAGCCGTACCGCGAGCTCTTCGTGCCCGAAGTGAAGGCGCTCAAGGCCTTTGAGAAGATCGAGCTGAAGCCCAAGGAGTCCAAGACCGTGTCGTTCACGCTCACACACAAGGATTGGAGCGTGTACAAACCCCAGATCGGCCAGGGCTTTCTGCGCGTCGCGGAACCGGGCGAGTTCGTCGTGGCGTTCAAGCCCGAGACCAAGTGCGACGTGTACAACGCGACCGCGGTCGTGGATCTGTGCGCCAAGTTCACCCTCCAGTAGAGCGACTACGGTTCACGTATGGTCCCGAGGAAAGCACTTTAACAATGATAAAAGAAAACAATACATGCAGTCGTGGTCTGTTACCCTCCTCACTCTTTACCAGTCATGAAAGAGTTCTCATCAGGTATGAATCTCACATGCAGTAACGAGAGCATCTAGTTCTGGTTGGGAGCTTGACGGTCCCGCCTTGGCGGTCAACTTGACCGCCAAGGCACCCCGTTGCGTTGGATGGCAATGATGATGGTCTCTCGAGGTCCACTTGAAGTGTTGGAGGATGACCAGCCCATCGCGTCTCCTACTGGATTTCTTCGTCCCCTCGAAACTCTCTGCGAGGTCTGAAGTTCAAGGAGGCGCACGAGACAGTGTACACGCACAATGAAAACCGACAATTGACACGTAATCGCAAGCCTTGATGCACGTGATGTTGATGCCGCTTGAAGTTGACTGGTCCCACTTCAGTTGGGCGCACGTCCCTCAGTGAGGATGCTTCGCCCACCAGGTCATCTCCCAAGAAGACGAGACGGAAATCGGTCGGAGCTGGCGACTGACTTGTGCACTGTCCGTTTTCCGTAGTGCGACAGCTGTATCCAAGCTCACGAGGTTCCTGCTGAAGATCTCCAGTGGAACCCAAGAGTGTTCAGCGTTGTTTAGTCGAATGCGGCACTTCTCATCACCCATACGCCTTTGATAGCGAATAGATTTGTGTCTCTAGAATTGATATGGATACCAGACCATTTATTTTCTGAAATCGTATGAACGGCGGAAAGCCATTTCGTTGAAACCGTGTCCTCTCTCTGCGCCCCGCCTGGGTCTTCATGACCGGGGCAAGTTGAAGCTCGGCCCACGGCCCCCCACCAAACAAGGTTTCATGGAACCAGACACCCCGACGCATGCGTTGTGACCAAGCCCACTAAGTACGTACAGGGACCTGCAGGGCCGATGGGAAGCGACATGCGATAAGTGATCCACACGTAGAGGCCGGGGGGCCGATGGCGTAGGTGTGTGGGAGGGCATAGCACGCTTCCGGTGGACCCGCGTGATTACTCGAGTGGATTAGACCAGACAACACCGCACGCATCCGATCTTGTTTGGCCAGTGGCGATGCCTCGGCGCGGCCGGCTAAGGCATGCCAAGCCACGGGTGGATACTACGGGTCGTTGCTCTTTGCGATCGGGTGCCATGGTGTGACGGGTTGGGATCGACACTCACTCCCTCATTTACTCTGCGAGGTCCAAGAAGAACCTTCGACACAGCTCGATGCTCCAGTCCTCGTGGGTCAAGGCGCTATGCGCGGCTGCGCTCGCGTTCTCGGCTGTTGAGGCCCTCACGTCCAAGGAAATCGACGCCAAGGTCGACAAGATCGTCTCGGGCTTTACTGTCGACGATATCCTCGGCCAGATGACGCAGCTGAACGTACGCGCGATCCTCACGGCCGATGGCGCACTCGATGAGGACAAGGTGCGCCAGTTCGCCAAGTTCAAGGTTGGCTCGTACCTTGGCCAGTCGTACACTGGCCCCAAGGGCAAGTACCTCGCTACGGCCGACGAGTGGCGCAAGCTCGTCACGCGTATCCAGGAGATCAACATGGAAGAGAACGGTGGCCACCCCATCATCTACGGTATCGATTCGGTCCACGGCGCCGTCTTTGTCGAGAATGCGACGTTCTTTGGCCACCAGATCAACGCCGCGGCTTCATTCAACCCGGCCCTGGTCAAGAAGATGGGTGAGATCACGGCCAAAGATACGGCGGCGAGTGGCATGCCTTGGACGTTTGGCCCGATCCTCGAGGTCTCACAGAACAAGCTCTGGGCGCGTACCCACGAGACGTTCGGCGAGGACCCGTACTTGGTCTCCGTCATGGGCTCGAACCTTATCAAGGGTATTCAAGGCAAGAACGAAGTCGCTGCCTGTATGAAACACTTTGTCGGATACTCCAAGACGCCCACGGGCCACGACAAGGATGGCGTTTCAATGTCGGACTTTGAGCTGCTCAACAAGTTCACGCCGCCGTTCATCGCGGCCGTCAAGGCTGGGGTCAAGACGGCCATGGAAAACTACATCTCGATCAACGGTGAGCCGGTAGTTTCAAACCCAAAGATCCTCCGTGACCTGCTCCGCCATGACGTGGGCTTTGAGGGTTTCACTGTGACCGACTACAACGAGATCGCGAACTTGAACACGTTTCACCGCGTGGCCAAGACACCAGCCGAGGCTGTCCGCATGGCGCTGACGCAGACGACGATCGACATGAGCATGGCGTCCTACAGTACGGAGTTTATCAACTACGCCAAGGCCATGCTCAAGACAAACCCGGAATACTTTGACCGTCTTAAGGAGTCGGCGCGCCGGATCGTGAAGACCAAGGTCGAGCTCGGTCTTTACGACTCGCCACTGCCCGGTAAGGACTACGTCCAGACTGTGGGACGTGCCGAAGATCGCAAGGTTGCACTCGAGCTCGCTCGAGAATCCATCGTGTTGCTCCAGAACAAGGATAATGTGTTGCCGATCCCGGAGAAGGCCTCGGTCTTTCTCACGGGCCACTCTGTGCACGACATCGGAAACCAGTGTGGTGGTTGGACTCTCACGCAGTCGGGTTACTCGGGCAACGTCATGTACCCGAACGGCGTGTCCATCAAGATGGGTATCGAGGCAATCGCGAACAAGACAGCCTCGTCGATCTCGTACTTTAACGGGCTCAACGTCACGGGAACGTACTCCCCGGAGGATCTCGCGAAGGCCAAGGAGCTTGCAGCAAAGGCCGACTACACCGTCGTCGCGATCGGTGAGGCAACATATTTTGAGAAGAGTGGTGACATTGATGACGCTGCGCTTCCTGCTGGCCAGATCGAATACGTCAAGCAGATCGCTTCCACCGGCACCAAGGTCATCCTCGTCCTCTTGGAAGGCCGGCCACGTCTGCTGAACGGCCTCCCGTCCAGCGTCCATGCCGTCATTGACGCCATGCTCCCGTGCGAAGCCGGCGGCACCGCCATCGCCGAGATCCTCTACGGCAAGACCAACCCGAGCGGTCGTCTGCCCATCACCTACCCGAAGGACTCGGGCAACGTCGACATCCCGTACAACCACCTCGTAAGCACGCAGTGTGCCAGCGGCTACTGCCAGATGCAGTGGGACTTTGGCGCGGGTCTCAGCTACACGACGTTCCAGTACTCGGAACTCAAGCTCTCCAAGACCACGGTCTCCGGCGCCAAGGACTCGATCAAGGTCAGCGTCAAGGTGACCAACACGGGCAAGCTCAAGGGCAAGGAGACCGTGATGCTCTTCCTCACGCAGCCGTACCGCTCGATCTCGGTGCCCGAGGTCAAGCAGCTCAAAAAGTTTGACAAGATCGAGCTCGCGCCGGGCAAGTCCAAGACCGTCACGTTCAAGCTCAGCTACAACGACTGGAGTGTGTTCAAGCCGCAGATCGGCCACGGCTTTGCGCGGATCGCCGAGAACGGCGACTACGTCGTGGCGATCAAGCCCGAAACCGTGTGCGATCCGTACGGTTCAACGCTCGGCAGCGACCTGTGCGCCAAGTTCACGGTCGCCGACACGATCGTGCCGTTCCGTCTTAACGAGCCAGAGCTCGAGCAGGGCGTGCAGATGTCCAGCGAGGCCGAGGCGCCGACCGGTGCCGAGGAGGTCGCCGACGCCTCGGTGTAAGGCCACGATGTGCCAAGCGAAGTCCTCCTTCGCATAGACTTGTCTGGATGGGCCTAAATATGTCAATGTTTATTCCATTTTGTGACATATATTTTCGATTTGAACGCCACAAAAAAACTTATCTTCATGCGCGCCGTTTGGAGTTCTGTCGGATTCCTCTGAAAGGTCATCGTGGTCGCCACAGTGCCGCACTCCCACCACGACCATCGGTCGCTCTCCACTCCCCTCACGCTCTTATTCCGCGACCAACCCCAGCAGCCATGTGTGGCGTGCTGGATCCGCTCGCCCACAATGTCAAGTACGTCTTCGTCTTCACCGTCGCGTACTGGTCCGCCAACAGGTGAGCTGCTTGTGTACACAACCTGTGGGTCTCCGTGATACTCATTCTTTTCGTGCTAGTATTATATCGCAGCAAGTGCTGTCCGGGTACATTTTCGTGCTCACCGGGTCCAATGAGCCTGTGGGCATCGTGAAGGGGATCCAGGGGCTCACGCAGCTCGTGTTCGCGCTGCCCGCGGGCTACGCCGCGGATCGGCTGCGGCGCGACCGCATTCTCGGGTTTGCCGGCGTTTTGGGCATCGTCGCGTCGCTGCTGACCGCGCTCGCGTTCCAGATCGCCCACCTCAAGCTCCTTTACGTTGCGTTCGCACTGTGGGGTGTGTTCACAGCGTTCCAGAGCCCGGCGATGGAGGCGCTGTTTGCCGATTCCGTGCCCTTGGGCCAGCGCTCGATGCCGTTCACGCTCAAGCACATCGTTCTCAACGCCGCGCTCGTGATCGGCCCGGCTTGCGCGATCTTGCTCTTCCTCCACTATGGTGACGTATGGGAGCTTCCAGTGTTGCGCCCGGTGGTTTTGTTTGGGACGTTTGTGGCGATGCTGTCGATGGGCGTCTTGTTCCTGTTCAACGACGATATGGCGTACGAAAACCAGCAGCACCAGCTCGCCGTCGAGCGTCAGCTACGGTCGATCGAGCGCAACTTTGACGCGGAGCTCAGCGAGTACACGATTGGTGATGTTCTCATCGCAAGTGGGCGCGGTCGTCACGAAACCAGCTACAGCGATGCGCAGTCACACGGTCCGAGCGAGATCTCCAAGCTCATCACAGCCCCGAGCAGGACGAACGTGGCCAAGCACGCGTACCTCACGACAGCAGCGACCGAGGCGAGCGATATCGGGTCGGACGCGGACCCGTCGGAGCGTACGAAACCCACTGTGCCTCTCTTTTGCGGACTCGACCCGACCTACGTGCCCTACATGCTCTTCGTCTCCGACTTTATCATCAGCAACGGCGCTGGCATGACCATCAACTTCTTCCCGCTGTTCTTTTACAAGGAGTTCGGGCTCACGCCCGTCCAAGTGCAGTGGCTCTTCGTCGCGCAGCCAGCTTGTATTGGCGTCGGCTCGCTTGTATCGCAACTGCTCTCGCGCCTCACGGGCCGCATGGCCGTGATCGCCGCGACGCGCGCCGTCGGCACGGTGTGTCTGTTGCTCATGTCCCAGATCACCGACCTGCGCGCCCAGTGCGCACTGTTCCTCGTGCGCGCGGCCATGATGAACTGCACCGAGCCGCTGCGACGCTCGCTGCTCATGGACTTTGTGCCGCGCAGCCAGCGCGCGCGCTGGAACTCGCTCGAGGGGCTCTCCATGTTTTCGTGGGCCGGCAGCGCCGTGATCGGCGGCTTCCTCGTCGAGGCCCACGGCTACCGGTTCTGCTTCTTGATCACCTCGCTCGTGTACTTTGTCGGCGTGCTGCTCGAGCTCATGCTCATTCCGATCACGCGCTTCGCCGTCGAGACGCGCGCCGCGCCCTCGCTTCCCGTGCTCTCCACGGGAGCGCGCCGCCCTTGATCTCTTCGAGGACATGGCTACATCCATTAAGTACCGGTTTCTGAAGAAGGAAACCGGTTTTGGATCGGTGCAATAGATCGCCTTCTCGTTCTTCGAGCTCATCTCGTTCTTCTGAAAAAAAAAAAAAA
>JAADVT010000334.1:0-31776 GCA_023335895.1 Pythium rishiriense
ACCAGCACCTCGAGAGCGACGTCTCCCATTGGCGTGAGTCCCACTGCGGACGGCGCTAATCTATGTCTTGTATATCCTTGCGTATAGCTACAGCAGTTCACTCAGATGTAACGCAATAGACTCTAGCTGAAGAAGAAGAAGAGATTGCTCATCTCACACACTCGTGAATGTGTCAAAAACACTGCCTCGGTGCTGACCAAAGCACCGACCAAAAAGAAGAGGAGGCGTCCTCGCTTTGTTTTCTCAGAAAAGCACCAACACAGAAGCCACACTTTTAAAAAATCGAACAAATTGGGGTTCCTTCGATATTTTGGAAATGGCTACATTTTCTCCCAAATCTAATATCTGCGTGGTTTCAGACCACGGTCTCTCTCTCCATTGTCGCCAATTTCTTTCCAGGAACTAGACGACGCCTTCCAGCAAGGTGAGGGTCGACAAGATCGCCGTTTGGGTTTCCATGGGGAGTTCCTTGTGATGGATCGCAGCGTGCTGCCGACCAGAAATCCAGTGAGTCCGGCCCCTGCCCGCCTTTGCCCCTCGCCCGAGACCACCAAAAGTTGACGCGAGCCACGACGACGATGGCGCGCTCCACGTTCCGCGTCCGCGCCGCTTCGTGGTTTTCCACTCATTCGGCAATCTTCCGTCGGCAGAGATGACGTCGATCTTCTCTCGCTCCCGATCGCGCACGAATAAGCATACCGGGGATGTGTCAACGCGTGGTGGCTTCACGCGGAACCCATCGACCCAGTCCGTGACGGCGCACCCAGAAACGTCGCAGTCCGCGGAAGAATCGCACTCGGGCAAGTCACTGCGCTCGACATTCTGCACGCGGCTCGTCAAGGTCGACGATGAGGAGCTCGCATCCATGGCGCTTGACACCAAGCTGCGCATCGACTGGCGGAGCGTCGTGCTGTCGGCGCGCGTCGGGCCAGCGCGCTGGCGCCGCGTCCAGATCCTCGACAACTTTGCCGTCTACACGCGCCAAGAGGCCCAGCGGTACGGAGTCCTGGCCGTCGGGACGGTACCAGGGTGTGTCGCCGAGATCGTGAACGTTCTCCAGAGCCAAAACAGTACGCAGTTTGCGCAGCACATGGAGGGCATCTTCGAGCATCAATTCCGCGAAGGCTCGATCGTCCATCACGTGGACGTGACGAATGAGACCCTGCCTGACCGCACGTGTCACCAGGATGGCGCGGAGCTCGCCGAGCTGTCGGTCAAGACCGTGACGTTCAACAAGTCGGGCTGGCTGTCCCACCACGAGGAGTGGTGCTTCCTCGACTCCATCTACCGTCACGGGGACACGAATGCCGGCACCGTCGAGAAGTTTCTGACCACGATGCACCCGAAAGACATCATCGCGGGTCTTTCCGGCGCCAAGACCAAATACTTCCACGATGTTGTGTGTGGGTACCTCTTGCGCCCCGGCGCCGACGGTTCGTCGAACGAAGACAACGCGAGCACTGCCTCCACCACCACGCGAATGACGAGCGTCACGTTCTACGCCGAACTTGAAACGCCCAAGCAGTTCCCGTTCTCGCTGTCGTCAACACGAAGCTTTTCGCTGGGTGCACCGGACAAAACCATCAAGCAACGACTGGTGCGGCTTGCTCAAAGCACGGCGCGGCTGACGGCGCTTGTGCGCCGCCAGCGCCTGGGCCTCCAAGTTCTGGTCGATGGAAACCGGTTCTTGCCGCCGATGAACACGCCTTGCAAAGTGTGCACCAGGGCACTGATGGTCGCCAAGCAGTGCCGGCTGTGCGGCCACGCAGTGTGTGGCGACTGCTCCGACATCCACGAGCGCGCGCGCCAGCCGCGTCGCAGCCCCATGCTCCAGGTGACCACCATTCGAGTGTGCGCAGCCTGTCTCCACCGCGTCGACCAGGCCGTGTACGAGAACCTGTCGTCGTCGAGCCTGCTAGGTTCAGCGGTCGTAGCGGACCCGCCGGGCGCCAAAACCGCTGCAGCGATGCTCAAGGATCTGCTCCAAGACGCGCTGCTCTCGGCGCCGTCGCCGAACCGCAAGGCGTGTGTGATGAGCGTGATCAAGTGCGTGCTGAACCAAGAGACCGAGGAAGAGCTCGCCAAACAGACACCGCAGCACCGCCACAAGGGCAGCTTTGCGAGCAGCGGTGGCGTCTCGGGGACCAGCACGCCGGTGCTCCTCACGCCCACGAGCTCCGTGTACGACTACGTCAAGGCCATGGACTACCTCGAGGTCGACCACCACGTCGAGCCGCGGTCGGACGAGCTGCGCAGCTACCAGATCGACCCGGCCGGCTCGAGCGCCGTGCCGCACCCGATGCCCGAGGACGAGGCCGCGCGGCTGCGAGCCGTGGACCGCGTGAGCGTCTCGGATCTCCAGTCGTCCACCGAGCTCGAGATCCTCTGCGACGTCGCCGCGAAAGAGATGGGCTGCATGACCAGCGCGATCTCGATCATCGACAGCGACACATTCCACGTCGTGGCGTCCAACACGCCCGAGATGCGCCAGCTCGCGCTGCCCCGCGAGTCGGCGCTGTGCTCGCACACGATCATGGAGAAGAGCCCGCTCATCGTCAAGCACCCGGAGGCCGACGTGCGCTTCAGCAAATTCGACACGGTCAGCGCCTTTGGCGTGCGCTACTACTGTGCGTTCCCACTCATGGGTGAGAACGACCAGATCATCGGCGCGATGTGCTGTATCAACAGCGAGTCCATGGAGATCACCGAATCCCAGTTCGCGGCCTTTGAGAAGCTCACGTCCACGGCCTCCAAGGTCGTGCGTCTCCAGACCACCAAGCGTCTCCGCAAGCTCTCGAGTGCCAGTAGCACGGCCAGCAGCGACAGCAGCGGCGGCAGCAGCAACAGGGGCGGTGCTCGCGACCCGCGTGTCGCGCCGTCGGCCTGACCAGGCCCACTCGGGAGATTTCTATATCTATTGTCATTGGTCCGTCGTAGTTACATGAATAGATGAGGAACATGCGCGCACACGGGACCACACTCTTGGATTTCAGTGCAGTGGTAGTTCAACAACTTCAACGTCAAGCACGTGCCTTCAGAGGGGGGTTCCCTCAGTCTGGGATCGCTCCAGAACAGTCGGCGCTTGTGGATCACACTCGCCACACTCTGCACATGAAAATAAAAATGAGCTTTCCGGATCCTCTTTTTTTCCATGGACGCAGTGAGGAATCCAGTCGGGGTGGGGCGTCGAGTCTCGTGCAACCAAGCAATTCGGTGGTATCTCCGGAGGTTTTAGGCGGTCTCGAGGACGCGGTGCGTGGTGGGAGCGAACGTTCCGCCAACGAACGGCGGAACCGACGACGAAATAGATAAAGCGAGTATCAGCAAAAAACGGATCAGCCCGTTTGCGACACGAGCCGAGTTGTTTTCGTCACCTCGGGTGTCCAGTGGCGTCGAGTCCCAGCCTGCTGAGCGGGTCTGCGGTGCGGAGTGGGTCGGTGTGGAACTTTAGAACTCGCAATTCGATGTTTTTAATTTTCTTCTGTCGTTCTTTCTTGCAACGCCGTCTCAGCTTGGTGGCTCCGTCCGCTCCTGGGCTCAGCTGGCTGCATCCCCGCGTGATACGGTACAGCGTGAAGTTCCACGGCTGTTTCATTGATCCCAAGACAGGCTGAGAGACACAGCAGCGTACCACGGCAGGTTATCCCCCCTTCTCTCGGCGCTTTGGCGCCTCAACGCCACGGTCAGTCGTGGACTTTCCAGTAGCTGCGCACCACTGCCTTCTGCAGACCCCACAAGCCGGAGCGAAGTCCCACATGGCGATCGGAGGATCCGACAAGCCGACCAAGGGCCGACGCCTCCGCCAAAAGAGCGGAGAGGAGGACGACGAGGACAAACACGAGTCGAACCAGACAACCAACCACACCAGCCCGCCTCCCACAGTGGGCAAGCCCTCGAACGGCCACTACCGCACGCGGCCCTTGCGCGTGAGCGACGACGAGCTACGCGCACGAGCGGCCGAGACCCGGCTCACGACCGAGTGGGAGAGCATCCTGCTCTCGGCCCGCGCCGGTCCGGGGCGATGGAAGACCCACCACAGTATCCGGGAGTTCTCGGTCTACACACGCCACGAGTCGCACCGCTTTGGCGTGCTCGCGATCGGGCTCGTGGCGGGCGGCGCCGGTGAGATCATGAACGTGCTCCAGAGCCAGAGCAGCGCCCAGTACGCTCAGCAAATGGCCGCGGTCTTCGACGACCAGTTCAAAGACGGATCGTTTGTGTACCAGGTGCCGCTCACGCGCGCCGAGCGCGTGCGCAAGAAGAACGTCGTGCAGCTCGCGGAGCTCTCGGTCAAGACGGTCGCGTTCCAGAAGACGGGGTGGCTCGGCACCCACGAGGAGTGGTGCTACCTCGACGCCGTGTACCGCCACGGGTCCACGGGAGCGGCCGAGAAGCTCATGACGACGCTTGACCCGCGATCCGTGCTCGTCGGACTGTCGGCGTCGCGGACCAAGCACCTCCATGGCGTCACGGGCGCGTACTTGCTGCTGCCCGAAGACCCAACGCCGGTGAAGCCGACGCCGACATCCAACCAGGACGACGGCCACGACGGCGCCAACACCAAGCCGGCGGCCTCCACCTCCAAGAAGAGCACGCGCGTCCACTTTTACAGCGAGTTCCTCGTGCCCAAGCACTTTGGGCTGCCCGTGCCGGCGTCTTTGGGCGGTGCGTCGGCGAGCGACAAGGCCGTCAAGCAGCGCCTGCTGCGGTTGGCCGACAGCTGCGCGCGGCTCGACGTGCTCGTGCGTCGCCAGCGGCTGGGCGTACAAGACGTCGTCGACTACACGCGCGTGCTGCCGCCGACCAACACGCCGTGCCGGATCTGCACCAAGATGCTGTTGGTCGCCAAAGTCTGCCGGCTCTGCGGGCTCGGCGTGTGTGCCGACTGCTCGCAAAAGCACGAACGCGCAGTGCTCGACGGGGCCGCGATGCGCGTCGAGTTGGTCCGCGTCTGTGCCGACTGCATGTACCGCGTGGACCGCGCGTGCTACGACAACCTCACACCGGCGAGCCTGCGCGGGCCTCACGTCGTGCCCGACACGGTCGACACGACGCCGCCGACCACAGCGCTACGCGAGCTGCTCCACGACGCGCTCGTCAAGGCGCCGTCGCCGGCACGGAAGGCCGGTGTGAAGAACGTGATCAAGTACGTGCTCGACCAGGACGTCTCCGCACCTTCGTCGTCGTCATCTTCGTCCGCGTCGTCCTCGAGGGCGTCGTCTCGTCGCGGGTCGGCGTCGATGGCACCCTCGACGCCACCGCTGCTCACGCCCTCGAGTTCAGACCGCGATTACTTGGCGGCGCTCGATTACCTCGACGTGCCGCACCTGTCGCCGACGCAGACCACGTGCCGCACCCACGAGGAGCGGAGCTACCGCGTGGACGCGAGCGATCCGGACGCCGCGCTCAACGCACCGCTATCCGAGTGCGAAGAAGAACGGCTCCGCGCGGTGTCCCAGATCGACATGGACGAGCTCAGCCACTCGGTCGAGCTCAACATGCTGTGCCACCTCGCGGCGCAGGAGATGGAGTGCTCGACCAGCACGATCTCGATCTTCGACCGCGAGAACCTCAACTGCGTCGCGACCAACGTCGAGGCCTACGCCGGGCTCAAGCTGCCGCGCTGGAACACCATGTGCGCGCACACGATCCTCGACAAGACGCCCCACTTGATCCCGCACCCGGAGGCCGACATCCGCATGGCCGACGCGCTCGTGGTCTCGGGCTACGGCGTCCGCTTTTACTTTGCGTTCCCGATCGTGGACGCGAGCGAGCAGATCATCGGCTCGTACTGCGTCATGAACGAACAGTCCCAGGACGTCACGGCCGCGCAGTACTCGGCCTTCAAGAAGCTTTCCGAGACCTGCAACAAAGTCGTGCGCGTCCACGCCGAGACGCGACGCCAGCGGCTCCGCTCGGGCTCGAGTGCCAGCAGTGCCAGTGCCAACGGCCAGCACCAATAGTCCTGCCATGCTGCCATGGCGGTCAGTGCTTTGGATGTGTGTTGTGGTAATGTCGCTGGCACGCTGATGTCGGCGTCGCCCAGCCTGCGCCCCCGCCACATGCCAGCAAAGTGTCTCGGCGCTCGTGGGCATGGTTTGACGGTTGAGGGGCGCTCCATTCTCGAAACCAGGTCCTGTTCGTACTGTACTTTGTGAAGGAATGTATCCATACAATATCGTTTTCTGTGTGTCATTTGTACGGTCTCACCTTGTCTTGGCAAGGCGCATCCCCCAGATAGCCACCCCAGCTGGCCTGACATTTCTCCCAAGATTCGGGCTGATGGACGAGGCAGTCTCGCCATCGTCCCCCTCGGTTCCCAGCCGAGGTTTTCATCATGGACTCAGAGTATGTACTGTTGGCTCGGAACGTGGGGCTCGGCGCCATCGCCGATGATCGCCAGGACCGCCTGTGGAGGTCGCCTCTCCCGATGGTCTCAACCTGTGGATCGACAACCCAACTTTCTGGAAGCCCCCATCAATGATGGGACACATCCGCTCGTGAGCCTCATCTCCCTTTGGCGTTCTCATATTTTCTTCTTTCTTTCTTTCTTTCCTTCTCTCTCTGTCGCTTTCGAGTCTCCCACTCTGAGAGGTGGATCGTCTACCACGAATGAAAATGCAGCTCGGGACTCACCCATTCGGTGGACTGGCCGCGCCCGGGCTCTGGCGCGCCCACCTGCCTCAACGATTCTCGTGGGCTCCGACCAGGCGGCACGGAAAGGGCCGTGGCAACCGGTGGCAGCAGACCGTGTGTGCCGGTCGATCAATCGCTCGGTGGCCGCGGCCACCGGTGCCACTCGAGTCTCCCCCCTCAAGCAAGGCGCAGTTGGACTTCCCCACTTCGACCCCGCGTTCCCTCGCTTGACATGGCTCCATCGCACTTGACGCCGTCGCCGGCGGCGCCGCCGACCGCGACCATGCGCGCCACGAATCTGGCCGCGGTCGCGCGCGAGACCAAGCGCAAGCTCGACTGGGACCGGCTGCTCGTGCTCCGCGACAGCGACGGCGCGCCGACCCAGTGGAAGTGGGTCGAGAACGCGCGCAACTTTTCCATCTACACCAAGTCCGAGCCGGCGTCGCCCGACCGCGGGCGCGCCACGGGCACCCACGCCGTGCTGGCCGTCGGCACGGTCAAGGCGAGCCGCAACGAAGTCGCGGCGCTGCTCGTGGCCCACTCGCAGGACGAGTACGCGCGCAAGATGAGCGCACTCCACGACAAGGACTACAAGGACGGCGCGTACGTGTACGACATCGACACGCGCGCGTCGTACCAGGCCGCGACGACCGACGACGTCGAGGACCCGAACGACCACCGCCCGAGCAAGCTCTCGGTGCGCACGCTCACGTTCGCCAAGTCGGGCGGCTGGCTCGCGACCCACGACGAGTGGTGCCACCTCGACGCCGTGTACGAGGACCCGGTCGCCGGCCGCACCGAGCAGGTTCTCACGGCGCTGCGACCGCAGGACGTGCTCGCGGGCGAGCGCAAGTTTTCGGCCAACACCAAGTACGTGCGCGACGGCGTGTTCGGAGCGTACCGCATCGACGAGCAGCGCGTGCCCCCCACGCCCGAGGAAGAAGAGGAAGCCGCGCTGCTCGCGTCGTCGCGTGTGGTCGCGTCCGGCTCCGTCGTGGCAGGGGGCCATCGTAGCCACAGCGTCCTGCCGAACGCCAAGCCGCGGATCTCGTCCCGCGTCCACTTTTACGCCGAGATGCCACAGACCGCGACGCCGTCGTCGATGCTGGGCGCGCTGTCGGTCGCGGCGACCAAGAGCGACGCGTCCTCGGAGAAGGCGACCAAGTCGCGGCTCTTCCAGGTCGCGCGCAGCTGCCACCGGCTGTCGCTGTTGATCCGCCGCCGCCGGCTCGGCATGCAGGCGCTCGTGAGCCGCTCGCGGTTCCTACCGCCGACCAACACGGCGTGTTTCCGCTGTGGCGCGGGCTTGCTGGTCGCCAAGCTGTGCCGCGTGTGCGGCCAGGGCGTGTGCGGCGACTGCTCGGACAAGTACGAGCGCGAGACCTTCACGGGCTCGGGCGCGACGCTCACGTCCCGCGTCGAGAGCGTGCGCGTGTGCGACCCGTGCCTGAACCGCGTCGAGAGCTCGGACTACTCGTCGATCCGCGACGCGAGCCTCGCCGGCCCGCGGGTCGTGCCCGACCGCACGAGCGACGGCGACTCGCACGCCGCCGAGGCCGAGCTACGGTACTTGCTACGTGAGACTCTGGTGCGAGCCAAGTCGCCCGAACACAAGGCATCGGTTATGAAGGTCATCCGTTGCGTGCTCGACGACGACGAGACCGACGGTACGAGTGCTGCGGCTGCCACCAAGCCCACGCTCTCGCGCTCGAGCTCCATCGGCGACTTTACGCGCGCGCTCGACGAGCGTCTCCACGTCGAGACGATCCCGTTCGACCAGGCGTCGTACCGCGACCACGAAGACCGTACGTACCGCATGGACACGCGCGACGTGGATGCCGTGCTGAGCGCGCCGCTCTCGGACGACGAGGACGAGCGGCTCCGCGCGGTCGCGCAGGTCGACATCGAGCAGCTCGCCGACTCGGTCGAGCTCGACATCCTGTGCGACCTCGCGGCCTCGGAGATGGGCTGCACGATGAGCACCATCTCGATTTTTGACCGCGAGAACCTCAACTGCGTCGCGACCAACTTTGACGTGCTCCACAAGGCCAAGCTGCCGCGCAGCAACACGCCGTGCGCGCACACGATCCTCGAGAACAAGCCCAACCTCGTGGCCCACCCGGAAGCCGACATCCGCTACGCCGACTCGCTCGTCGTGCAAAAGCTCGGCGCCAAGTTTTACTTTGCGTTCCCGATCGTGGACGTGAGCGAGCACGTCATCGGCTCGTTCTGCGTCATGAACGACGAGACCATGGAGGTCACCGAGACCAAGTACACGGCGTTCAAGAAGCTCGCCGACACGTGCAACAAGGTCGTGCGTATCCACACGGAGCAGCAGCGCCGCACGTCCTCGGTGAGCAACATGAGCAGCTAAGATCCACACACACAGACACGAAGAAGAAGAAAAAGAGGAGGCCTCGCCGTCGGGACGGAGCGGGGCAGCCGTATTTATCAGCACAGTTGTTAGAGAGCGGAAGAGAGAGCGCCTCGCGTGGTCAGTCATGCCTTGCGACCGAGACTGGTCGCAGCACGTAGCATTTCTCAGGGACGCAGTCGAAACCATCCAGTACGCCCGGTAAAACCATAAAATAGTTCTGTTTTGAGGAACAGACATGTTACCATGTTGACGTTGCAGTTGAGCTCCTATAGATTCCGCGTGGCCCAGCGTGTGTGGTCGGTGCTACGACTGCACCCCTCTCGCACATGTTTAACGTCATGTTTGGAACCACGAATGTCTCCATATAGACCTTTCTCGACTGGTTGCTGCTGGAATCACCCACCCAAAACAATGATTGAGGATTGCACATCTTGAACCCGTCGTTCCCACTTCCAGAACTTTCAGTGGCCGTGCTGCCCAGGAACAAACCAGAACAGGAGACGAGGACTTTTGGAGGAAGAAGTCAGCAAAGGCATGGACAGAGTCGTCACACGTAGGGGACGATTCCGGGGATGCCATCGCCAGGCTGGGGTACATAAGTTAGCATGCGTGCGGCCAGTATAACTCACCGTGGCGCCTTCAGTATCCCCACAGAGTCGCTCAAACGTTGAACGTTTCTGAATAGATCTCACTGGGCGTATTTGAGTCCAGTAGCGCGCTAACGGCAGTGGGTGCTGCAATAGTTACGTTCTCAAGAGCACCGAGAAGGGCTGGGCCATCTGCTCAACCATGGAGCTCCCTACCACTTCACTGTAATGAGCATCAATCACTACAGTCTCAAGTCGGCCACGAGCGGTCTATTTAAACCTGTGAACGACTGGCTTCCATAATGACTGCTCCACCCCCGACGCCCTCAAGAAGGGCAGCGCCTTTCGCCTGTTGGCTTGTCCCAACACGACGTCCGAATTCCGAACCGAGTCTTTACGAGGATGGGGACCGCGTGGGAATTCTCAGTGACGACACACAGACACAGAGGCGTCGGATAACTCAACTGTCGGTCCATACTGTAGGAGCCCTAAAAATTTCGAGCAAGTGGGCTCCTCTCACGTATACGTACAGCACGAGAGATCCCAGCGCGACTTGCGTGGCGGCAAACGGCGCCTGTCGCGATGCGATCGCCGATGGTGTGGCGTCGACGGCTCTGGCCACAACTTCCCACGCATGCACCGGGATACCGTCTTACGCGACACGGAGCCATCGCCGTCGATTGCACATCACAGGAAAAGATTCACGTCCAGACTGCCACGTGGGTCCTGTTAAACATCTCCAGTCAACACCGTGAAGGCAACTCAATCCCGCGGTCTATCGCCACGACAACTTCTGAAGATCCCAACCGATCGGTCGTAAATTCCTGCCGAGCCGTCAACTACCATGGCCTAATATGTAGCACTTGCACGGCCGACCCGCCGGGTTGATCCCCGTGTATGTTGTATTGCAATCTCCCGTCGCAGCGTCGCGAGCAAACCTTCCGCCGAGCCTGCCGAACGGGTTTGTTGCGCCTGCCGATCAGCGCCGTCGATTCGACACGTGCCCTCGAATTCCGAGCAGGTTCAACGATCACACAAGACACAGATGCGCCTTGAATCCCATAACATGGTATGGTAACGAAGAGCAAGTGCTGAGACTGTGGATTTGAAGGTCACACCTATAGCAGTCACTATACCATTCTTTTTGTCATATTGTACCTACTTCACCTTCTTTTGGTTTGTAGCTATTCGCTGTGGCCTGGCTAGTCCCACGTCCCTTGATGGCGCCGGTCTCTCTCTTGCAGGGCGTCATCCCCGCGGTGCGTTCTCGCCTGTTTCTCTCACACGACGTGTTGGTTGAAGCGGCCGACGCCAAGTTCTGGACGGAACAGACCCGCCCCGGTGTCCCCAACGCTAACCGTCTCCCCATGTCCGGTGGCGAGAATGTGCCGGTTCGCCGAGCTGAAACCTTCGTCGCGGTTCGCCAGACAACATGTCACGCTGGGCAACGCCATCGCCGAGGCCGTGATCTTGGCGCGTCAGGCTGTCGCATCGTTGATCTCGGGGACGCGAGTCTCACTAAGGACAGCACAGCGGTCCAGTGCCACGTTATGTACTGTGGTCGCACCCACCGGCTGACGACGCCCAGCTGCGGGCAATGGCCTGACCAAAACCCGTGTGTTCAGCTGTGACTCGCGAGCCGGGTTAATCGCATTGGCAGCACGGCCCCGACGGTCTCGGCACGTTGCGATGCGCCCCACCTGGCGCCGCCGCAACGCCCGATGAGTGTGGCTCCCGAGAAACCAGCCGACAAAGCGAAGGCTCGCCCCATCTCTGGTCCGCCGGATCGGAGGACCGGAGCCACTCACAGTGTGTGCTTGCCCCTCTTCACCTGTCGAGCTTCTCCCGGTCCAGACGCCGTCGAGGAGGCAGGTCGCCAGTGTCCATCCGGCGCCGAGTCGTCACTCTCGCATTCGCCGGTCAGACCACTCCACGTTCATCGAAGTCGTCCGCCTCGAGGTCCTCAACAAATACACTTACCGTCCACATGGTCTCCTCGGCCAAACGCTCTCCGGCCACGTCCGGCATTGCGTCCCCACGGGCGACGCGCCGCACGGTCGCACCCGCGGTCCGGGACGCGCACCTCGCGGGGCTCGCGGCGCGCACCAAACGCAAGATCCAGTGGAACCAGATCCTGCGTGGCGCCGACCCGACCGCCGCCCAGTGGAAGTGGCTCGAGAACGAGCGCAACTTCTCCGTCTACACGCGGCAAGAGGCCAAGGAGTTTGCCGTGCTCGCGATCGGCGTGGTCAAGGGGAGCGTGCCCGAGATCGCGTCGCTGCTCGTGACCAACTCGCAGGCCGAGTACGTGCGCAAGATGGAGGCGCTGTACGACAAGAGCTTCAAGCACGGCATGTACGTCAACGACGTCGTCGTGCCGCCTGAGCAGGTCGACGATATGAGAACGACCACCGCCACCAGCGAGGACGAGCCGCCCGCGCGGCTCTCGGTGCGGACAGCGACCTTCGACAAGCTCGGCGGCTGGCTCGCGAGCCACGACGAGTGGTGTTTCCTCGAGTCCACGACGTACCACCGCGAGCGCCAAGTGCTCGAGAAGCTCATTACGACGCTGGCGCCCCAGGACGCGTTCGCGGCCGACCGGGACTCGCTCACCAGCAGCTCCAACAATGCGGGTAGTACCAAGCTCTTTAGCGACGTCACGGCCGCGTTCCGCGTCGAGCCCGACCAGTACGAGACGAACGACGTGCCGCCCGGAGTCGAAGACACACGCGACACGCGCGCCACCGAGGCCGCCAAGCCACGGGTCGCGACCCGGGTCCACTTTTACGCCGACTACTGTCCCGGCGCGTCGGCGGCGCGCGACTCGCTGAGCGCCCGGTTTGGGCGGTTTGTCGTCCCCAAGGGCAAGCAGAGCACGACGTCCGAGAAGGCCGTCAAGCAGCGGCTCGTGCTGCTGGCCAAGAGCTGCGACCGGCTCTCCCAAATCGTGCGCCGCCGCCGGCTGGGCATGCAGCTCGTCGTGGACCAAAAGCGCTTTTTGCAGGTCGCGACCGCGAGCTGCTTTTGCTGTGACAAGCGCCTCGGCGTCGTCGCCAAGGTGTGCCGCATCTGTGGCCAGGGCGTGTGCAGTGACTGCTCGGCCAAGTACGAGCGCGAGACACACGCTCGGCGTGGCCTTCGTGGCGGCCGTGTGCGGCTCGAAAGCGTGCGCGTGTGTGATCCGTGTCTCGCGCGCGTCGACAGCGCCGACTACTCGGGCATCTCGGACGCCGCGCTAACGGGTCCCGGCGTGCTCCCCAACCCACCGGGCGCCAAGCCCCCCGCTGCGGACCTCAAGGAGCTTCTCCACGACGCGCTTCTCCAGGCACCATCGCCGTCCCGGAAAGACGCGGTCATGAGCGTGATCCGCTGTGTGCTCGACCAGGAGCGCGCAAGTGAACCAACGCCGCCGACGACACCGTCGCCCTTGCCCGAACAGCGCGCCCTTGGAGGCGACAAGCCGCCCCGCGGTATTCTGCTCACACCCGTGAGCAACGACAAGGACTATGTCGACGCGCTCGACTATCTGGACGTCGAGACCGTGGCCCACACCGAGGCCACGCTCGCCAACGAAGAAGGCCGGCCGTACGCGATGGACTCGCGCAAGGGTACCCCAGAGGACCACATGCCCTACCCGGTACCCGAGAACGAGGCTCAGCGGCTCGAGGCGATCGCGCACACGCACGCGCTGGGCCACGGCACGTACGCCGAGCTCGACATTATCTGCGACATCGCCGCCAAGGAGCTCGGTTCGTTTGCCAGTCTCGTGTCGATCATCACGGCCGACGAGCAGCGCGTGATCGGCGCCAACATGGACTGGCTGCGTGAGCTCGTGATCAAGCGCGAGGACGCGTTCTGTGCGCACGCGATCATGGGCACGCAGCCGCTGGAGGTGCCCCATCCGGAGGCCGATATCCGCTTCAGCAAGATCGTGCCGGTCACGGCGCTCGGCGCGCGGTACTACTGTGGCTTCCCGATCGTCGCGGACGACGGCCACAACTCGGTCATCGGCTCGCTGTGCGTGATCGACAACAAGGCCAACGAGCTCACCGAGTCGCAGTACGCCGTGCTGCGCAAGCTCGCGCAGACCGCGTCCAAGGTTGTGCGCATCGAGGGCACCAAGCGGCGCAGCACGGTCTCCTCGGCGCCGCCCTCGCCCTCGGCGGCGCCACGTGAGACGTGTGATCTGTGACCATCCGTGCCATACATAGTGTAGTGAACTGCTAGAGACAACCACCAAAAACGATCGCTTCAACCCTTTTCCATTCAAAGTCTCCACGAGTTGCTGTTGAGGAGCTGCTCGCATCACATGTCGCAGATCCCATGCGTTTGTGTACCCATTTTGTGGTACCTGATCCCGTCGCCAGAGCTCACCTCACTTCATCTGAGTTCTTGGGTCGTTCGTTGGTCTCCAAGGATCGCGATGGACGCTGCTTCTGTGTCGGCGTCGCCGCGGCCGCCGCGCGGCAGCTTCGACGACGTGTACCACGCCAACGGCAGTGGGCTGCTGTCGGTCGAGTCGTCGTCGTCGCTGACGCTGTCGGCCGCGGGCGACAACCCGCCGTCGCTGCTCGACGACGACACGGTCATGTCTGACGGCAACGACGCGATGTCCGAGACGTCGTCGCTCGAGATCGACGCCAACGACAGCGCGGCGCTCGAAGAGATCGCGCTCGAGGCCTGCGACGCGATGGAGCTGCTGCTGGACGACCAAGACCTTGTGAACACTCCGCCGGATACAGCACCTCGCAAGCCCCGTCCTGCGTCTTTCCACGGTGTGCTGGGTCTCGCCGGGGCCGCAGACTCGCCCCCCGAGCCACCACCACGAGGACACCACCCGCTCGCGCGCGCGGCAAGTTTCGGTGCTTCCTACAGTGCATCATCTCCACAGTCTCCGCCAACGACACTGACGACCATGTGGGGCGAGCATGCGACCGCGGGCATCGCGGCCGGCTGGCCTATCTCGCCACGCAAGCGCAAGCGTAAGATCATGTATCTCCACTGTCACTTCGCACCAGCAATGAGCAAGAGCGTTGCGCGGAGTCTGTCTTCGCCTCACCTGCAGCTGGTGGACGGTGAAACCGACGATCTCATGGACGGCGCCGGCTCAGCTTCATCCGAGCACCACACCAGTGAGGGGAATACGACCGCCACGCCCAAGCCATTCGCAAAAGTCGAGTGGGCCCACGCCGAGAGTCTTTACGACGACCGCGAGGGTGTCCATCTCGTCGCTGCCAAGAACCAGGTCGTGGGGACGCAGTTGCGAGTGCTTTCGAGCGAGCCGTTCCAGCTGACTACAGACCGCGCAAACTGGTTTCTCGCTCAGGGCCACACGCCGAGATGCCGCGTCCACGTTGAAACGGCGTACTTACCGCAGGCTCTTCAAGTCCAAGTGCTTCTGATTGGGTACGTCGAAGATGAGACCGGGGAACGCGTCATGGAGACAATGGAGAAACGCTCGTCGTCCGAGGCGCTCGCGCTCGAGCACGCCCTGTATGTGCGCGTGCGTGTTGGCGCGGCTGTTGGTGACGGCAACTACGAGATCCCGATCCGGCTCTTCACACAACACGCTGGCTTCACCGATGAAGAGCTCAGCTGGACGACGGCGGTTCACGTGCGCGTCGCGAATGTGGCGCTGCCTCCGCCTTCGCAGTACACGTTCCACCTCGACCTCTGGCAACACCACTCAGCGATCGCGCGCGCCCACGGCGGGGTGCCGCTCTGGAGCGACGCGCACTTCACGCTCATTGACCGATACTTCGCGTCACTCGCCGAGCTCGGGCAGAAATGCGTGACTATCGTTGCGACCGAGATGCCCTGGGCTGGCCAGCAGTGCTACTCCGAGACCACGTACCCGTCGCCGCTCTTTGAGCACGCTGTGCTTGATGTGTTCGAGGACGACAACGGCACAATGCATATTGACTTTCAGTACTTTGATCGACTCGTCGCACTCGCCGAGCGGCACCACATGGCTGCCGAGATCGAAGTGTTTGGCGTCTTTTCGATTTGGCGCGATCCAGCGAACGGCTTTGGTACGCCCGTCGAGGCCGCGTCCGTCGCGTCGTACGCGCCCGATGAGCTACTCACCACACCTCCGACAACAGGATCATCCACGCCTCCGCTACCACCCGTCCCAGCTCGCAAACCGGGTCCATCTGACACCAAGCCCGTATCCGTTGATGAGAAGCCGCTCGACAGTTGGCGTGTGCGCTGCGTGAACCGGAAGACGCAACGCGTGCGCTACCTGCGCTCGATGGGCGAGATCGAGCGGTTCATCACGCTGTTTTACAGCCACTGCGTGGCGCGCGGGTTGGTCGATCGCGTGCGCGTATGCGCCGACGAACCGAGCGACCTCGCGGCGTTCTACGCGCAGATGGCCTTCCTCGAGCGGCTCGCGCCTCAGTTCCGCGTCAAAGTCGCGCTCAACCACTTTGATTTTTTGCAGCACGCGCCGCCACAAGTCGTCGACGTTGTGCCGCTGCTGCCACTCGTGTGCGCCGACCTCGAGACCACGGACCGATGGCGTTGCCACATCCACGCGTCCCAGCACGGCAAGTTTTGCTGGTACGTGTGCTGCGGGCCAGCGTACCCGAACCAGTTCGTGTCGTCACCGCTCTGTGAAGGTGAACTCGTGGGGTTCCTTACGCATTTTCTCAGGCTCGACGGCTTTCTGCGGTGGAATTTTTGCCTGTGGCCGGCACGGCCGTGGCAAAACCTCAAGTGGCGAAGCCCTATGTGGAAAGTCGGGGACATGTACTTTGTGCTGCCCGGGCTCGACGGGTTCCCCGTCGAGACGCTCAGGTACGAATCCATGCGGTTCGCCGTCCAGAGCTTCGAGCTGCTACGGCTCGCCGAGTCGCGCCTCCCGCCTGCCGAGTTCGAGCGACTTCGTGGGGACGTCGCCTCGCTCGTGTGGCGCTCGCCAGGCCACGCACAGTTTGGGCGGTACCTCGAGCGAGCGCAGGGACCCGAGGACCTGTACTCACTCGATCCTCTGGACTACGAACGAGCACGAGCGCTGGTCATCGATGCACTCGAACTCGCCGAGGGCCTGGACCCCTCAGGGAAAACCGGCGCCTCGATGCGATCAGTGTCAACGTCCACTCCACCACCATCGTCCGTGGTGGGTGTGGAGGTGCTTAATCCATCCCGAGGAGAGACTACCACGTCGCCGAGGAAACGCACGTTCCGAGGATAGGAGAGTTCAAATACGATCATTGGGATACTCGGTGGACGAGAGAGAAAGTAACAATGGAAGAAGGTGGCGACGGCTCATATGGTGATGCATGTTAAACGTTAATCCACATGTACAATTTCAGAACAGGTCTGTGTGAATGATTATAATCAGCGCCGTCGGGATGGAGATGAAGGTTAAGATCGAGAGTAAAGTTTGGCTCATATGGTGATGCATGTTAAACGTTTATCCACATGTGAATTTCAGAACAGGTCTGTGTGGATGATTTTAATCATCGCCAAAACTCAGCATTTGAATGAATATGGAGGAAGAGGAGACGATCAGTAAGGAGGATGCTCATCAGGAGATCAAGAAGGGGAATCCAAAAACAAGGATATCATCATCTCGTCTCTCTTCGATCACACATGCAGGCAAGCAGATACACATTGGGCATTGGGAATGCTTCATAAACACAGGTGTAATTTTCCACACGGTTTCCGCCGAAGCGGAACAAAAGGGTATTTCATGGAACACTAAGGTGTAATCATGTGCAAACCCACAATGCCTCACACACACATATGCACACATCGTTCGAGCTGCTTCATCAATGAGGTTTTGAAGTTCTCCACATGATGTAATGAATGATTAGAGGAGATTCAGTTTCCTTGACGAAAAATCATCAGCAACTCATTCTCACATCCACACACTCACACTCAGTCTGGGTGTTTCATACAAGTATGGTATTAGGTGATGGGGTTTTCCACATCGCGAAACGAATTCCACTTCAGCGTGGTGCATGAAATCGTTAAATCATCAACACCGCAGAACTCACACATTCATATGCAAGCACATATCGAGAGGAGATGGCAGCATCTATGTTGACTCCGCTGCACCGAAGCAGTAGCAGCGGAATCCGTAGTAAGATCGCCCCGAGCATTTCGCCCGTCACTCTTGCTTCTGAAAAAAGTACCGGTTCCAATTACAAGATGCAACCAAATGGCCCGCGGGATTCCCGATGGATCTCCACAGCAAGCACGCACCTGAGGTCGATGAGGAACGACCTACAGCTCTGCTCGAACTTTTCAGCGCGAACAAAACCGCAGACCGCACTCACCGCAGGCACGCGCGCTTGCCACAGGGTTCCACCATAGTGGGGCCCACAGACCACGTCGCATGACATTGCCGGCGTGGAGTACGACGAAGCAATACAAACACATACATACAGGCATACCAGACTTGGGTTTGGAGGTCAGTACTTTGGTTGATTTCATCGCGATTACGCGGATCAAGAACACGGACCAAAGTATGTGGTCATCAATCCTCCCACTCACATGCAGATATCCATACAGACCACTCGCAATACATACTAGAGCAGGGGAGAGCTCATTTTATGGGTGATAGTGATATATTCGACTCCGCATGGCTAGTTGGTTCAAGCCAGATCAGACACTGCTTTCATCATTGCAGCTCCCCATACACATATATACACATATACATCCACACACATCATGCCACATACCCGTCGTCGAAGATCAGGATGAATAGGGAATCGGACTGGACTCGGAGTTTGCAATATGATTCCGGATGCAGCGTTCTTCCTCACTGCAAAGGTTTTTGCGTAGGAAGAGGGAGCTGTTTTTCTTCATCGCCCAGTCGGGATACGTCACACACACACTCAGTCGCAGGCTGGGATCGTCGTCTGCTTGTCGGTCATGGTCGAGAGGGGGCCGGAAAAGGAGCTGTTGGGTTGCCGGCCAAGAGATGGAATGACTGTTACGAAGGTCGCGATGGCGCTGGGATCGACCAAGGGTGGTTGCCGAGGGTGCGGCCAGTCATTCCGTAAATACCTCTTCGAAGATCATAATTACGTGTTGTAAAAAAGCGGGGTTTTGGACCAAGCGCGCACAGTACGTGTTGAGGAAATCAAAACCTAACTTTTCCGGTTTGGGTGCTCCAGAAACAAGGACAGGACGAGAAATTTCGGGATTTGTACATGTTTATGCCTTTTTTTGAGGAAAAAAATAAACGTGGGTACAATAAATTTCACGTTTAGGAAGTCGACGCATGGGTCGGCAGCAAGTCTACGACGCGGTCCTGCACGAGCAGGAGATCGTCCTGCGAGGCGAAGCGCAGCAAGTACGTCACGGGCTTGAGCGTCTTGGCCGCCGTGTCCGCGGTACCGCTAGCCTGGTCTTTTGCGTCTTCCTGGACTGCGTTGGTCTCATCCGTGCTCCCCGGGGCTTCCACGACCACGAGCATGACGGATTTCTCCGTCTTCTTGACGAATGACACACACGCCGTGAGGCGCGCGTTCAGAATCAGCTTCGTGCCAGGGCCGTGTGGGTGCGACTCTCGCCGCATCACCATGCGCGCGCTCGCCCGCGCCTGGTCAATGTCGCGAGCGTCCTTGGGCTTGAGCACGCGGTACGGACCGATGCCGACCTCGACGTAGTCCGTGCCCACGAGCTTGAAAAGCTTGGCGCGTTTCTGTAGGATCAGCAATGTCACAGTGAGCAAGGCGAAACCATGGTAGAGCAGTCGAGTAGTGTTTGTACCTCGACAATGATACGCTCCTCTTCCTCGCCGTTGGCAACCTGGATGGATCGGGCAATGGATTAGTCGACTGCCCGAACATTCATGACCTCTGCCATTGATCGTACCTCGGCCTCGGTCAGTGTGACAACGGGCGTGAACTCGACGGCCGTGTCCTCGGCATTCGGATCGAAGTCCGCAGTCGCGGCCTCGCCAAAGCCCTCGGTCGTGTCTGTCGCCGACTTGGCGACCGCACCAAAGCCCGAGCTCGCATCGGCCGACATAGCAAACCCGGAGAAGCCAATCGACGCAAAGCCCGAGCTCGACGACTCGCCCGTGGGCTTGGCAAAGGCAGCAAAGCCGGACGTGCTCGGGGTCCCCGAGCCGTCAGCGGCTGGCTTGGCGAATGCACCAGAGCCACTACCAGCGAACGACGAGAACCCACCAAAGCCCGCCGTCGGGGTCGCGTTCGCTGCCTTGGGCGTAGCGCCGAGCGCCTTGGGCGTCAGCACGGCGCGGCCGCTGCCCGTGATGGCCGAGACCTCTGGATCCTTCTCCTCGGCGCTGCTCTCGCCCGCCGACGCGTCGACCGACTCGCTCTTGTCCTACACACACAACCACCCGTCCCATGAGGCTTTTCGTGTGTGGGAGCCCAGCGACATAGATCCGACACAACGAACCTCGGGCGTGGAGGCCGACTCGACGCTCGCGGCGTCCTCGTCAATGCGCAGCTTCTTGACGGTCTACACCCAGAAATCCCATCAAAGTACCGTCAGCCATCCACTCGTGGGGAGACGTAGAAGGGGGGGATCAAAGTCGACGGATGCCACGCGCGTACCGGCTGCTCCTCGCTCTCGGGCTTGTCGTGCGCGACGTACGTGGCCATGGCGCTCTGGTGCAGTGCCTTCCCCGTGGCAGCTCCGCTCTGCCACAGCAGTGTACGGAAGGTGGGCGGTTCTTCCGTGGCAAGCGATGGACTGCGCGAGTCACACGCGGCTTCCGTCACGCGATCGCAACGCTCTACCGTGTTCTGGCACTGTCCAAATTTATCGGAGGACTGACGACGGTGGGTTTTCTGAATATTTGAGAAACGGATTCCAGGTGAAACTGGGGTTTTGGGTTTTGAACAGGGGTTGCGGCTTGGATTGGATAAAATACAAAACTGGCGGGGGGAAAAATTGTTGGTCGTAATTTAACCGTTTTTGTTTCCTCGTGGCGGCGAAATGTTTCGCGATTGTTTCCTCGCGCCATTTTCCCGCTCCGCCAACACGACCGGAGCCCCGTGCCATCATCTCTCGCCGTGCCATCATCTCTCGCTCTCTCTCACACACACACCGCTGTCCCCATGGGCATCAAGGTGAACGATGTCGTGCTCGCGCACCACGGCGTGATGATTTACGAGGCCAAAGTGCTCAAGATCGACCACGGCAACGGCGTCCACGAGGACAACGACAAGATCAAGCCCACGGCCTCGACGCAGTACTTTGTGCACTACCAGGGCTGGCACAAAAAGTGGGACGAGTGGGTCTCCGTGAGCCGCATCCTGGAGGACACGCCCGCGAACCGCAAGGTGCAGGCCGAGGCCAAGGCGAACGCCGCCAAGGAGGCCGCGAACAAGCGCGCCGCGAGCAAAGCCAAGAAGATCAGCACGGGCGGCATTGACGCGGCCGCGTCGCGCAAGTCGCCGTTCAAGAAGATGAAGATCAACCACGAGAACGACACGGAGGAGATGGCGCTGGACAACGACGAGTTTGCCGGCGCGCGCCAGGTGGCGCTGCAGATGCCGTTCTCGCTCAAGAAGCAGCTCGTCGAGGACTGGAAGCAAGTGACCCATGAGCCCCACAAGCTCGTGCCGCTGCCGCGGAAACCGTGTGTTGCACAGGTATGTATATCGCGCTTTTTGTATCCCACCTAGTGATGCAAGCGTACTGACGAACGGCGATGTACAGATCATCGCCAACTACTTGGAGTTCAAGAAGTCCAAGGTCAAGTCTGAGGACCCGTCCGAGGATAAGGAGTACAAGGTACGAGCTGCGTCACGACCAGTCGAGGTGTTCCTTTGAACTCATATGGGATCTGTCGTATTTATTGTCGCAGAACATTGAGAGCATCATGGAAGGCATCCAGACCTACTTTGACCGCGCGCTCGGCTCGATCCTGCTCTACCGGCACGAGCGCCAGCAGTACCAGCAGATCAAGCAGAAGCACGAGGACACGCCGCTGTCACAAATCTACGGCGGCGAGCATCTCATCCGACTATTCGGTGCGTACTACCCAGAGATTTTCTCGTATTCGTTTCCGAGTCGAGTGTTGACTGGAATATGTGTCATTCGTGGACAGTTCGGCTGCCGGTGCTGCTCGGAAGCGCGACCATCCCGGAGCGCGAGCTCTCGCAGCTGCAACCGCGACTCAACGATTTCCTCAAGTACATGCAGAAGCACGCGTCCTCGCTCTTCCTCCCGGAGTACCAGCTCACTGAGGACACGGCCGGCGAGGCCCCGGCCAATTGAAGATAACAATCAATGTCACTCAATGCACTATGTCACTAAAAACGAATTCGTAACCCGTTACCCTATTTTGAGGCATTCACTGTGTCATTTCACCACTGGAGATCAAGATGTGGGTGCCGCGCCAGTTCACGGCGGCGCTCGGCGCGTACGCGCCGCTGCACGAGCCCGCGGACGCCACGAAGCCCTGGTGGGTTACGCTGTGCAACTGGAAGCTCTGGGCCGTGTCGCTCGCGCTCGTCTACGTCGCGTACCAGAAGCACTGCCTGCCGGACCCGGTCGCCAAGATCGTCGGCCGCGTCTACTTCTACCCGACGTGGCCCTTCACGTACCTCTCGCGGCGCAACGACTACTGGACGCTGATGGACTCGCACGTGATGCTCGGGGCGGCGCCGATGAGCTTCATGGGCCACGTCAAAGACCTCCACGCGCGCGGCGTGCGCGCCGTCGTCAACCTCTGCGACGAGTACGCCGGGCCGACCGACCAGTACCGAGCGCTGCACATCACGCAACTGCGGCTCCCGACCATCGACCACACAGAGCCGTCGGTCGAGGACTTGCGCACGGCCGTCGCGTTCATCGAAGAGAAGGTGGCGAGCGGCGTGCGCGTGTACGTGCACTGCAAGGGCGGCAATGGGCGAAGCGCCGCGGTGGTCTTCGCGTGGCTGCTCCACGCACGCAACTTCACGCTGGAAGACGCCCAGGAATACATGAGCGAAAAGCGTGCCGTGCGGAAACGCCTGTACTTGCAGCCGCACATTGTCGAGTACTACAAGCAACTTCAGCTCGAACGAAGCGCGGCGACTTCCAGCTCGAAGTGAATTTAGCGGAGCGTCTCTAATACTCCGATTTTTCAGAATACAGAATCTAATACTCATTGTAGCGCCCAAAACCGTTGTACTGGATCTCGCGGTCGTATGTAGCTCGCGCGGCAGGGTCTGATAGAACATTGTACGCTGCCGTCATATCCTTGAACAGGTCGGCATGCGCCGTATCTTTTGCCTTGTCTATTACAGCGACAATACGACTATCAGATATCAAAGACCAACACGAGCACTTTTTGAGCCACTTACCTGGATGATGCAGAAGTGCAAGCTTTCGGTACGCCTTCTTGATCTCGTCTTGACTCGCCGACTTGACAACACCCAGAACGTCATAGTGTGTGCGACGGTGCTTGCCGTGAGACGCGCCGCTGGAGCTGGCTCCACGTGCGCCAGACGAATGTTGGCGGCCACTGGACGAACTTCGCCAAAAGTCTTCGTAGAACTTGCTGTCGTCCCATGCGTGACGAGCGCTGTGGCGGCGTTGCTGCTGTTGCTGTTGTCTCGACCGACCATTGCCCCTTTGACGCTCCGTTTTCTGTTGCTCTTCTTTGCGTTTCCTTTCTTGAGCCTCGTTTTCGATAGCTTCAAGCACTTTCTGTCTCTCCTGATCAATGTCCCTGTAAGTTGCTGAGGACGCCGAGTCGGAGGGATGATCTTTAAGATAATGATCGAAGTCGACGAGAGCTGCTGCGAAGCGTTTTAGAGCAACATTACACCTTGCTCGGCGCAGCAAGCACCGAGGGTATCGAGCCTTTCGCCTGAGTGCTGCGTTACAATCATGGAGGGCGTTTTCATACTGCTGCAAACCCATGAGCGCAGCCGCCCGGTTGCAGTAGATAACTGCGCAATATTCGTCGTTGGTCGGATCAAGCCGGAGCGCCTGTGAATACACCTGCTGAGCTTGATCGTAATCGCCTCTCTTGAACAACTCATTCGCTTGGTGCTTCAGCTCCTTCATGTCTAACAGCAGACGTTTTAACTGAATGACTTTGGAGCTGCACGGGGCAGCAATTTCGAGCTTCTGCATGTGGCGCATTGCGTCGTCGACCTTGTTTTCACAGTGGAGAGCTCGAATCCGAAGCATAGACAATTCGATCCCCAGCATTGCAACTTCGTTGTCTTCCGAAGATGAAACATCATGTTGCGGTGGAGACCCAGAGGCACCTGATTTCCGATCGATGGCCTTCTGCTTCTTGATGACTCCTGTACAATACTCAACGACCTGTGCATAATTTCTAGGATAATCGCAAGACATCAGTCTCCCACAAAAACAGTGCATCAAGCACGCAGCGACTCACTTTTGTTCGAAGAGAGCATGGGCCTTTTGAGTTTGCAGTGATCGACAATGTGGTGCGACGGCAAGAGCTTCCTGCAAGTGAGATAGTGCACTGGAGTAATCGTGCACATCCAAACACCACTTGATCTCACCACGAAGCTCGTCCAGCTTCGCAACTGCTACTTCGATTTTCTGGATTCCAGTGGTGTCAGAGGCATCATTCCTGCGGTTTGGCTCTCCCATAGCCAGTAAGTGTTTTGCTGTATCCGCGCTCTCCCTTGCTCCTTCAATATCGCCCAGCATCACCTGAATTCGACCCAGTCGCATGTAAGCACGCGTATATCCTGGATCGCTTTCGATTGATAGATAGCATTCACGTTGCGCGTCCGTCAACTGGAGAAGCATCATCAATGCAGCAGCCCTATTGGAGTGAAGTTTTGCTTTGTCCTTCATAACTTGCTCTGTCTTGAGTTCTGGTTTGTCCGCCAGTAGGTTCTCCAACGCGATGACACTGTTGAGATAGCAATCAGCAGCTTCCTGATACGCACGTTTCGTATACGCACTTCCACCAAGGCTCTTCCACTCACTCCATCCTCTGTGTGTCTCATCGGTATTGGTTGAGTCACCCGTTGGTGGCTGAACTCTTGGTTGCTGTGATGGTCGAGCAGCGCGTAAAATACGGCGACCGGGAAAAAATGTTGTGCCGGGAGTATTGAATGGGAGCCCTCCAGTTACGGATGTCGTCGAACCAGCACCGTTCTCGCCTCGTTCGCTTGTTTTAGCATTACTAGTCTGGTCGCCTCCTGTAAACGAGTTGCTCTTTCCAAACACAGGGATGGAGTGGTTGTGACTGGGATGGGTTGGTGAAAAGGGTGATGCCGCTGCCGGTTGGCTCCCACCCTCTGACTTTGCTCCTTCAGTGTTCATATTTCTTGTCTGTCCAAAGATTGGGGTCACGAAAGGGTCGGCTGGAGGCGCCGACATGAAGCCTTTACTCGTCCCAGTCGAAGAAGATCCAAGCCCACTGTCGTTGGTCTTACCACTAAAAGCTGTGCGTTGGTGCTCATGGGCCTTGTTTACGAAGTTCGAGTGAGCGCGGGACCCTTGTTCGATTTTTCCACTTCTCTTTCTAGACGATTTTGGTTTTACACCGCTGGGAGCTGCACCTATGTTGAATCCGTCGAAATTCGATTTCAAGTTGTCCACAGGCGGAGGAGACGGGTTAGGCTCTGGTTCAGTCACACTCGCTGTACCAAATGTGAATGCACCTCTTCCTGGTTGACTTGATGGCATCGTCGACGCTGCACTAAAGCTCCCCGGGTTCGTGGTCGAGGACGAACTGTTAGGTTTTGCCGGGAAAACTGTTCGCATTGGGGAAGGCTTCTGAAACACATTGGTCGTCCGCTTCTCTGGCTTCTCTTCCCGGTTCTCTTCAGAGGAGAAAGATGCGCTTGCACTGTTCATGCCGAAGAAGCTTCCTCGGTTGTTCGGCTGGTTCTCTCCTGAAGTCGACGCAGAACGAGACTGGAAAAGTGACTTTTGAGCCGCCACAGGTCGTGTCGCACTTCTTTGACTTTTTTGGCCAGGTCCTGCCTTTGCTTCTCGGGCTTGTTTCCGACGGGCCATCCGAATCTCCAAGCTCTCTCGGCCGCTTTCATGCTCTTTTCCAAAAGCAAAGAAATTGGCTTCCCCAACTGGATTGGGCGTCATACGGACGTTATCACTCTCCGGCTTGCTCTGCATCGACGTCGAGGGTGTCATGTTCGTCTGGTACTCCTCCCTAAACGCCTTTTCAAACGAAAATGATGCCGATCGTGCTTGCGCCGAATTTTCCGCACCGTTACTACGATTCCCTTGTACAGAAGCTTCTTTGGTTGGTATTGAGCCGAAAGTAAATGAGGCACTCTTGCTGTCTTTGTGGATGCCAACTCGCTCAGAAAAGATGCCAGTGCCGCTCGAACCAAAAACAAAAGACGGAGCTTGGTTCGATGACTCACGCAATTCGCTCGCACTTGCAGAATCCCAATTAAAATCACCAGTACTTTTACCGGGTAGTGAGAATGAATGCAGATGCTTGGTCGACTTTGGCTGAGTCGTACTATTGACACGGAATGGGTTTGTAGTTTCGGTTGATGAGGGTGTTCCAAACGAAAATGTTGCTCTTGCAGGGGTGCTTGCTGATTTCGGCGAGTCGAACGAGTTCGCAGGGAAACTTGACGTCGACGCATTTTCACCCATCTCAATGTCCATCGGGCTGAGTGCCTTTCGATCAGTCACTTTACTCCCCGAGCTAGGCGATGGGAAGACGAAAGGTGAAAAAGCTGATGTAGGGGTGGACGATACGCTCGCTGGAGATCCGGCGAAGCCGGACAGGCCGCTCTTGGTAGATCCGTTGCTAACTCGCCGTTTTGCAGCTCGATGTAGGTCTTTTTGTCTCCGGGGTGTCTTGCCCTCGGCGCGAAAAGAGCGGTGCGATGGCTGGTCCGTGAAAAACGACGCAGTGTTGGAAGAGTCTCGAGTTGTATCTTTTGGGAAGGATCCAAAACTGAACGTGAAAGCTTCGTTTTCTTTTGGGTGACTCTTGGTATCTTGTCGTGAATCAAACACGAACGTGGAGTGGTGCTCGCCATTTGACGTCGCAGCAGATTTCTGTCCGCCAAAAGTGAAGGGTGAACTGCTGTGGGCCGCTTCAGACTCTTGATATGCTCCAAACGTGAATGGCTTTGAGGTCCGCTTTGAACTTGAAGTGCCAGGCTCTGTCCTAGCTGGCGTCTCTGCTCCGCGGCTGTTCCACGCACTGGACGGTGGCTTGGTTTCGCTGTCCGACATTGGCGACGCGCTCGGCGAGAACGAAAAGCTGACTTGCGGAGACAGCGGCGGCGGCGGCGACGCCGATTTCCGCACAAACGGCGACGCACTGTTGGTCGGTCGCAGAAACGTGGCGCGCTTGCGGGGAGTGAACGCAAAATCACGGTCGGCGCTGTCAGTGTCCGCTCGTGCGCCTGTGTCGCCCGTGGCCACGGTCGGCGCGGGTCGCGTGACACCGGCCGTCGGCATCCGCAGCGTACTGCGCTGCCTGCGGAACTCCTGCCACTCCATCTCCTCATCTTCCTCGCTGTCCGAGTAGTCGACCAGCCGCGCGGCTTGCATGTTGGATGTGTTGCTGTGGGGTTTCCGCCCAGCGGCCGTCAGTGCCACAGACGATTTGGTCGCTACGTGGGTTTCGCCGCTCGACAGAGACTCCCACACACACTGCCGTTCGTCGTGGAGAAGCTGGTTCGACAGCAAAAACGATGGAGAATCCGATGGGCGCAGTCGCGGCGGATGGAACGCTGTGCTAGTCGCGCTAATACCCGTACACTGTTGGCGGCGGCGGCGAAAATCCCGATGGTGGTCGCTCTTTCCTTCGTTGCCGGTGAGAAAAGGTTTCCGCGCGCAACACCTTCTGGGGAAAGACTGTATTTTCGCATACCCCTTGTAAAGCGATAGTATATATTCACATCAAACGGAAGGGTTTCTGAGGCCACACCTGTAAAATTGAATAGTACATCATTCACGGGCCTGATGGGTGGAACATGGAATCGTATGGGAGTAATTATGATCAACCAAGCGCGGGGGGTCTCTAAGAGCGCTTGACCTTTTTCTTCTGTGTGGACGCACTGGGTTTGGACGGCTTGCGCTTACTGCTGCTCGCGGCGCCGTCGTCGTCGCTGTCCAGCTCCACGACCTGTTTCCAGGCCTTCTCCTCGGCGGCCTCCGGGTCGCTCTCGTCGCCCTGGTCCTTTTCGTTGGCTCGTCGGCGCGGGCGACCGGCGTCGTTGTTGGCGTGTGTTGCGTCCCAGTCCTTGAGCTTCGCGCCCATCATGTAGTCGTCCTGGAGCACCGACCACGAGCTCTTGGTGGCCTCGGGCTTCGCCGGGGCCTTGTCCTTCTGGGCCGTGGAGCCCTTGAGCAGACCCAAAAAGTTCTCCTTCGACAGCTCTTTGACTGTACATCCATAAACACGCGATCCCTTTCGTTAGCACGAATATCCAACACGTGACTCCAAGCCGGGTCAGACACACACGCACCTTTCTTGTCGTCCTTGTCGGCGACCTTGCCCGTCTGGTGCTGGTGCTTGGCGATGGCGTTGAACAGTGCAACGACACCCTTCGTAGCGATCTTGCGCAGCTGGCGGTCCTTGGTCGCCGTGGAGTGGGACGGCACGACGTTGTCCTTGCGCTCCTTGGCGCGCTTCTCGGCGGCGCCCACGCGGTCCTTCTTGATCTCCTTCTTCTCGTTCTGGATCTCGCGCATACGCGCCGTCGTACGCTTGGCGAGAATCGGCGCCGCATCCTCGCCGACATTCTGCTGCAAGATCTTACTCATGGCATCGCCAAAGCCCACGGCCTCGAGCTCCTCCTCATCCTCTCCTTCATCCTCTCCGTCGACCGGGAACTCATCGACGTCACCGGCGCCGTCGCTTCCGTCGCTGTCCGCGCCGTCCATCTCTTCCTCGTCGTCGTCATCGTCGCCACTCGCAGGCTCGTCGCCATCTTCCTCGTCGTGCTCCTCGGCGTCGCTGCCACTCACGTCATCCACCTCCTGCTCCTCGTGGTGCTGGTCTTCGTCGCTCGGCTCCTCGGCGCGCTGCTGCGCCTTGCTCTTGGTCGCCGCCGGCTTCGCCATGCTTGTCGATTTGGTGCCTTTTCGCACCATTTCCCATTCCACTCGAACCAACCAACCAACCACATCAAACCCACATTTGCACCCCATATTCGAGGTTTTAGCCTCCAAAACTTCATTAGAGTGACCACCAAATATCACAAAACACGCTTTTGACGCGGGGGAACAAATTCGCCCTCATCGTTGGACGAACCCTCCACCTTGTTGACCATGACGCTCTTCGTGCTGTACGTCAAGGCCGACCTCGAGAACGTGGACAAGCTCGAGGCGCCGCCACTCCACCGCTGGTGCATCGACGTCAAGGAGCCGACTGGCGACGAAGTCCGCAAGGCCGTCGTGGTCTCGGACGAGGAGCTGCTCGAGGTCGACGGCAGCCGGGGCGAAGTCCACTTTTTGCTCAAGTGGCCCGGCGCCAAGAAGCAGTCGCAGCTCACGGTCGTGCGCGACGTCAAGAAGCTCACGCGCGCCGTCACGGGCGAGGACTCGGGCGAGTTCGTGCCCTTTGTGGGCTTTGAGTGCCGCGGCATCGAGCCCTTTGCGTGGTACCCGGGCAGCGGGTACAAGGTCACCTCGGCCGGCGCCACGGCCGTGTTCGAGGACGTCGATCTCGTCGAAGACTGGGCCGACTACGACGAAGAAGGAGGCCAGTCGGTCGGTGTGTACGGCCTCGAGTACAAGATTGAGGTCCACAAGTAAACCCGAGGGTCCAATGACAAGGGGAGTATGTGCTGTCGTCTGTTGCGGTCTCTCTTCCTTTTGCTACTGTGGATTCTCCTGGAAAGTGCATCACGGAGCACCTTCTGCCTTCAGCATCTCCTCTTTCTCGTCCAGATCCTTCTGCATCTCCTGAGATACATCGTTGAGCAGGCTGTCGAAGTTCCAGTGGTCGTCGGGCTCGATGACCTGCACGGATCCACTGTGTCAGTTCCGATATTTTTTCACCTGTACTCCTTCGCGCGTACCGCTTTCTCTGGGCACAAGACGCTCGTGAGAAGCGTCAAATCGACGCCCATGGCCTACATTGCATGTAGCACCAGATTTAACCACGGTTGTCGTATCCGCCATCAAAACAACGCACCGCAGAGCTCGGGAGTGAAAACTTGATGTCCCGATCCAGCTCCTTCAGGCTCTGCACGGCCCGCGTCGTGTTGCGCGGTGCCTCAGCAACTAGAAAAACGGACGTTCGTAATGTCTGTGTAACACCAAAGCTAAGCATCGCCTATTATACCTTGTGTGATGATATCAGGCTCGCGCTCCTCCTCTTCCAAGTCGGGAATCTCAACAATCTCTACAACGCCATCCCACCATCAAAACCCAAACCACACGAACACCATCTGCGAGCCCGAACTCACCGGTGGATTCGCGGTCGTCGTCGAAATGGCGGTTCTTGGGCGCTTTGCCATCGCTGGCGCTTCCCGTCGCCGAGTCGCCGCCCTTGCGCCGCCGCCCAGCGCGCTTGGTCTCGGCCGTGGCTGCACTCGTGGCGCTACCGTCGCTCTGTTTTTCGTCGGCCGTCGTGCCGCCGCCGTCGCTCGCACCCCAGCCGACGCTCGCGCGGCGCGGCGGCTTGGCGTCGTCCGACAGCACGTCCTCTTCGTCCATGTCGGGCTCGCTCTGCTTGGAGGCCTTGCTGTCAAAGTCGTCGCCGCCGTGGCTACGGCTCCCCGTGCGGTCTTTGTGGTCACCCACATCGCGCTTGCTCATAAAGAATCCGCCGTCCTTGGACTCGGCCATCTTGCTTCAATAGTGCAATCCAAGATCCATGGTCTTCCATCACGTCCTTTCGAGACATCATCATCCACTATCCACACGTCCCCACTAACAACACGTCGACCTGTCGTATTCGCCTAGTCTGGTCTAGTCATGTACCCAATTACCGCTGCAACCGGGTGACGTCTGACCAACACTCACTCGCCCAGCAGCTCCACACTCCCCGCGATTCTTTCGCGGCGCAACGGCAGAGAGTGTCGGTCGATGGGGCCAGCGCGAGCCGGTCAACGGGCGTCCAGCAGATTTCTTTCTGCCGATTCACCACCCGCCATTCCAGCTTATTCCGCTCCCCGCTGCAACCACCATGAGCGTTGCGTCGTCGTCCGCCAACTCCTCGACCCGACGCGGCGCGCCGGCCGCGATGGCCCACGAGAGCTACGTCAAGCACGTCGACGCCTCGCACAGCGTGCGTATCATCGTGCAGAGCGTCGCCGACGAGCGCAACACGATCCGACGCGGCGCATGGCGCTCGGGGCTCTGCAGCAGCCTGTGCGGCGGCGGCGACGGCCGCGAGGGCTGCGCCGCCACGTGCTGTCTGCCGTGGCTCGTTCCGTGTGTCTCGCTCGCGCAGGTCACGACGCGCGTCGGCATGGGCTCATTCACCAGAGTGCTGCTCTTCTTTCTGGTCGTCAATGTCGTTCGACTCGCCAGCATTGCCGAGCTCTTGATCCAGTACGCCAAAGACTCGCACTCGTGTGGTTTCATGGTCGCTGCCAGTGTGTTCGTGGCCTCGAGCGCGCTGCTCGGTATGGGCATTTTCGTCGTGCGCCGCCACATCCGCGCGCGGTTTGAGATTCCGGGATCTGTGTGCTGCGATTCCGTCGTCTCGTGTGTGTGCTCGGGCTGTGCGCTCGGACAACTCGTGGCACACGTCAAGGTGGCACGGTCCGTCGGCTGCTGCGGCCAGCCCGACGTTCTTCCAGCGTACGACCCCTCGCTGTGAGCCCACGCGGGTGGTTGAGTTTCTCAACAAGTGAAACAAGTATTTATTGCGTGGTTGATGCGCATCATAAGCTAAATGGCAGTGCTTTTGTATTGTCACGGTGTTCGATATGGCGGGTAATAGCTCATCATGTACGCCTCAATTTCGAGGTCGTCTTTCTCTCGACACACCACGTAGAGGCCTTTATACTCTTTGGCCCTGTTTTTCGCTTGGCTCACCCGATCTCGGCAGAACGGACTTCCACCGGCCGAAACCGTGATCGCAGCCTCTCGGGCCTTTGCTCGTCGCTCACCCTCACCCGTGAGCCACACTGGTAACTCGGCGATCTCGGTGTAATCCATCATGACGAGATAAATGCGATCCAGAGACCCGATTGTCGCGGGCCATGCCTTGACAGGGTTCTTGGCGATCGACAAGATCCAAAAATGGGCCGCGGGCGTGAAGAAATCTGATGGGATGTGCGTAATGTGGTTGTTGAACAACGA
>JAADVT010000335.1:0-31773 GCA_023335895.1 Pythium rishiriense
ACGAGGAATGATGGAACAAGGAACACACCGATCAAAAAATCACGTCCAGCGTAGCGCAATCAAAAGAGTGAATGTGTTTATCTCCATGACAGTCATTCCTTCCCAAACCATCATCGTGCGGATAGGGGATTGCGCTCTTTCTAGGAGTGTAGCCATCTCTTCCCGAGAATGGAGATTCTTGTTCGAGCAGCTCATCCGGACCATTTCCAGGTTGTATGTATCCCATCCATATAACGCTACGGTGTCTTTTCTTGTGTTTGTGTTAGGCGGACGTTCGTTGGTCGGCCGCCGGCGCGACCTTGGCGAGCTGCGCCTTCATGATCACGGGGATCGCGTCGCACCACTGGAGCATCTCGTTCGCGACGGCGAGCTCAGCCTCAGTCGAGAGCTTGAACGTGGAGGCCGGGATGCGTACGTACGACCACCGCGCCATGGAGATGATTGGTTGTCCACCCGTTGGAGACGGCACTTCGTGGAGCGTCACGGCGCCCGTGAGCTCTTTGCGGAGACACATGTCTGGTCGGTACGGATACAGATCGTCCTGGTCCACAAAGTCCAAAACACCGACAGCATACCCAGGAGATGTCTCGGTCGCGTCCATACACTCGGCAAAGCTTGCGACGTTGCACTCGACCTCGATCCCGCAGGGAAGACTCGACACGAGCCGCGTCTGGCCAGATTTGAGGTTCTCGAGCTTGTCGCTTTCGCGTACCGTCAGTATCCCGACATGTTCATAAATACAAGTATCTTGGTTCACGAGAAAGAACGCGAGCGCGTCAAACACTTGGCGCAGGCTATGGCCGTCCGTGAAGCTTGTGACAGAGCACGCCGTTGCAATGGCGTCGCCGTTGGGCAGCTTAAACTGCTCAACCTGTCGGTGGCTCACGCGAAGATCCAAGAAACGGGTGCGCTCGGCCATGAAGCGCGCCGCCGCCGCGAGTTTCGGCTGGTGCATCGCGCTCAACGCAGCGACCCGTGCGTCTGGATCGACCGGAAGGTGGATGAATCCTCGCAACGGGATGACGCCACTCGTCTGGATGATGGACAGGTTGTACGCCGACGTGAGCGACTGTGTGGCAGCCACGACGAGGCTGTTGTGGTCTGCATGGGACGCCAGAAAGGCGTTTGCGGCCAGCGCATCGGAGAGCGACGCAGACGGAGCAGGTGGGCTTGGCACTCGCTGTTCGTACTGCTTCATCTTGACCTTGAGCTCACTTAGCTCCTGGTGCAGCGTCTCGATCTCATCGCGTCGTGCATAATATGTGGTCTTGCGCTTTTTTGTGGTAACGGTCTCCTTGGCTTTGTGGGTTGCGACTTGGGTCCGCGGCTTGGCGGAGATGTCGAAACCACCTTCCGAGGCGCTACTCGTGTCGTCACTCGCGTCGTAGTCCATCCCAACAACGAGTTCAGTGTGATCCGGGCGAGCAAATGAGAAATGAATCCACTGGAGGAACTGTTCATCGACTGATCCGTGGACAATCATTCTCCCAATGTCTATAAAAAAAAAGCATCATCACAGATGCCCTCGTTGAGCCCAGGGGAAGGGGATTACTTTCGTTTGCCCAAAGATCACGAATTCGGGGCGACGACAGCTGAACTGGGGTGACCACTGCACATCGTCCTCGAGATGGTCTCGTTTGCGCGAAAAGAGAGAGCCGCGTTCAATATGTGAGACCTATCCGAGCGCCGGTGGGATCGTCGCGAGTCGTTCGCTCATGATCGCGGGCACGATCTCACACCACTGGAGGATACCCGAGCGCACTTCCTGTTCGGCCTCTTTGGACAGCTCAAACGTTCGTGGTGGCACGCGCACATGGGACCACCGCGCCATCGCGATGGTCGGCCGGCCTCCTGTCGGTGATGGGACCTCGTTCAGCGTCACGGCGAGTGTCACGTCTTTCCGGACGCAACTCTCGGGCCGATACGGATACAAGTCGTCGCGGTCCACAGCGTCGATCAGCCCCACGGCGTACCCTGGCGTGAGCTCGCTCGCGTCGACACAGGTCGCAAACGCCACGGCGTTCGACTCGACTTCGAGTCCGCCACGCACCGTCGAGAGGAACCGCGTCTGACAGCACTTGACGTGGTCGATCTCGTCGCTCTCGCGGATCGTGAGAATGCCGAGCGTCTCCGAGATACTGATCTCTTGGTGGACCACAAAGTACATGAGCGCGTCGTACACCTGGCGGAGACTGTGGCCGCTGTCAAACTGGGTCACATCCATGGACACGACCGTGATCTCGCCGTCGGGTAGCTCAAACTGCTCGCACTGTCGGTGGCGCACGCGTAGATCCAGGAACCGCGTACGCTCGGCCATGAAGCGTACGGCCTCACTCAACTTTGGCTGGAACATTCCGTCCAGGGTCTCTTGTCGTTGCACGGGGTCCGCCGGTAGATGCACGTAGCTCTGTAGCGGCACGACCCCTTGGGCCTGGACCATCGCTAGATTGTAGGCCGTGACCATGGACTGGACACCGGCGACACGCAGCGTGGCGTAGTCTACACGCTGATGTAATAAATCGTTCGCAGCCAGCGCTGTGGGCAGCGAGGCGTTGCGCACACACGCGTCACGCTCGTACTTGGCCAGCTTCTCCGTGAGACTCTTGACTTGGTCCTGGAGCGACGCGATCTCGTCCTTGCGTAGGTAGTACGTGGTTTGACGCGTGGCGGGCGACACCTCGTCAGTGGCCTTGCGCTTGGCCGACCGCGTGGGCGCCGTCTCGGCGCCGCTGCTCTCGCACGCGCTAGTTGTGGCGTCGGAGTCCATCATGACCTCCTGGAAACAAGACGAGAAGAGTAGATGACCTCGAAATCAGAGATTTGAAAGACATAAACATATTTTTATGTGGGAAAGGCGGTCGATAAACGACATTTACGGCGTAACCACTTTTATACGACTGTAACCGCCTCGATCTCGTCGCGTGGGAAATGGCCATGCCGTCGAGGTCGGCACGCCGCAAGGCCGCGCGCACGACACGCCACAGCGCAACGGCCAGTCGCCCAACAAGACGCGAGGAGGTCCTGTCTGCCCACAAAAACGCCACGTCGTCGGACACGGCGGACGGCGAGCACGACGGCGAGCGACGGTCTCCGATATCGACACGGAAGACTAGGAAGCGGTCCACGTACGACGTGCGCCGCGTACGTGGCTCACACTGAACGACGTTTCGTTGCATCACATGACGGTACCCGCTGATAATCCACGATTTGTGGTACTACAGGAGACAAAGGCGGCGCTGCTGATACAGATCCAACAACTACAACGGCAGCTCGAGGACGTGGACGAGACCCACGAGGGGGACGCAGCATTCGATCTTCAGCGCGCACTGCTTCGCAAACGCCAACTCCAGAAAGGTGTGCGTGCTCAACAATTCACACTCGCTGGAGCGCAGTCGATGCTGTCGGGCATTCGAGGATGTGAAGCATGGCAAAGTCCGTTGTCGACCTTTATCCATCTGCGCGAGGACATGGCACACCGACGCCGCGTCCTCGCCGGCCTGTACGACGAAAGCATTGCCGTCGCGACGGCATTCATACGTGAACGAATGCGCTTTGTGGACCTGAGCCATGCGCATAGCCTCTGTGAGAGCTGGGAGCGACCCAAGGGAGAGTTTGTGTTCACTCGGTTTGATGTGACGCCATTTGGTGCCGGCGTCTCAGTGAAGCGCGTGTTCGACGAGATCCTACAGCACCTGAACGACCAAGAGATCAGTGTCTCGGAGAATCTCGGCATGATCACGATCATCACGACAGAGACCGATGGAGACGTGGCGTCGATTCGCCAGAATTGTCTTGTATCCAGTCTTGACAACGAAATCGAGCTCGAATCCAACACGGTCACCTTCAGTAAGTTCGCCACCGACGAAGAAGAAGGGGGTCCGTATGGTGTCACGACCGTGGATTACATTAATCAGGATGACCTCCTCGTGGGGTCAGCTGGGCGAGTACGCAAAGACATTTCCGCGTGTAGTTTCGTGTGCATCTGCCCTCCAGCCGTCCACGGGGAGGAACCTGTCGTATCACTTGTGCGCTGGAGTACGTTACGCGTCCACGCACCACCCGTATCGCTAACGACAGACCAGGCAGCTGCTGTGAGAAGCCATATTCGCGCGTGGTCGGATGTGATGCTGAGTGTCGTCAAACAAAGGCTCAAGATAAGGTAACATTGGTTCGCATGTCATACAGCTCTCGGACGCAAAGAAATCAGCACTGTACGATTTATGCGGTGATAGAAATCGAGGTGTTGCACTGAGTGGGCTCAAGGCGCAGGTGGTATCAGCGCAAGTAGCTCTTTCATCGACTTCGGGGCCAGCTCGCACCACTGGAATATCCCATAGCGGGCCACCCGTGCGGCTTCTTCCGAGATCGGGAAGTGTGCGGGGAGCACGCAAATGTGAGACCATCTCGACATTACGACGATCGGCTTGCCCCCGGTCGGTGGCACAATCTCCTGCAGCGTCACGGCTCCTGTGAACTCTTTCCGTAGACAAATGTCGGGTCGATACGGGAATAGGTCATCCACGTCGACGGAATCCACCGTGTCGATCGCAAACCCGGGGCAGTCGTCTGTGGGGTCGACACAAGTTGCAAATGTGACGACATTCGATTCGACCTCAAGACCACCCGGCACGGACGATAGGAACCGCGACTGCGCAAACTTGAAATCGTCGATCTCGTCGCTCTCTCGAATCGTGAGCACCCCAAGTTTCTCTGATACGCTGATCTCTTGGTTGGCGAAATAGCTCATTAACGCGTCGTAGATTTGCCGAATGCTGTGACCTCTGTCAAACTGCGTGATATCAAGCGACTCGACCACGAGTTTGCCGTCAAGCAGCTCAAACTGCTCTGACTGTTTATGCGCAACGCTCAAATCCAGAAACTGTGTGCGCTCGGCCATAAAGCGTCTTGCCGATCGCAGTTTGGGCTCGTGCATGCTTGCGAGGACAGCAGTGCGTTTGGCCGGATCCGCTGGCAAGTGGATGTAGTCTCTCAGCGGCACGACGCCCGTCGAACGGGTCTTGGAGAGCGTGTGTGCCGACATCAGTGCCTGCGTACTGGCCAGCGACTCGGTGGTTTGCTCGACAGCGCTTGCTAGCACAGCGTTCGCAATGAGTACGTCGCGCAACCCGTACTTGTTGATCGGCATTTCATCCTCGTACTCGCGCAGCTTGGCATGGAGGCTCTTAACTTGGTTTTTGAGCGAATGGATCTCGTTTCGACGCGCAGTGTATGTCGTTGGCTTGCGCTTCTTCAACCGTGCGTTGTTCTCATGTTTGCGTGTAACCAGTCGGTCAGGTAGTACCATACCCACACCAATGTCGAAGCTGCTTCCTTCAGAGGCACTGCCCAAGTCGTTACAAGCGTTCGGGTCCATGGATTCTCGTCTCGCGGTCAACTCGGGGAATGCGAACCTCCACGGAGCCGCATTCGTGATTTTTGGGGGTCATCCAGTGAGGCTGCCACGCTGGCAACATGACGTAATCGATCTTTCCGCTGAGCCCGACCCAAGCTAGTTTACGTGGCTCACTTCATGGCATTCCTCCTAGTCATGACTCATGGCATTGCCGCTCACACGAGAATGCCGAGCCAAGGAACGTATCCAGGAACGTGATAACTTTCCAATTATGACGAGTAACTTTCGTTACGCTGATTCCCATGCTTGAGCCGCCATTTTATAGCTACCGCTGGCAGGGCGTACATTGTTTAGCACTTGTATGCCTCATGCAGCGCAGGCTGTTCCTGTTGCTGGAGTGTGCTGTGGTCTGGTGCTCTTCAAAGTGGCGGAGATCTGCTCTCTTGTTCTACCAACATGGCTACATCTGAGCAGCTCCATAACCTCTGCGTAACCGAGATCACCATCATTCCGCATGGCTGTCCTATCATAAGACCGAGTGTCGTCGGACGGCGCGACTTGTCCACGTTTTCCGCATTCTCGCTGACGCGAGGCTGGGCAGTACTGTAGTGTGCAAACTTGATGACACTCGCGGACGCGACGTCGCGCGCGCTCCAGCACGCCATGGAGACGGCCCAAGTGCGCAACGCGCTGGAGACCGAGACCCACGATGAGAACGACGCCGCGACGGCCGATGGGAGCACGACCAACTCGGACGGCGGGGGCGACGACGCGTGCAGTGCCGTCGTCACGCAGCTCCGTCAGACCAAGAAGCGGCGGTCCACCCATCAAGTGCGCAAGGTACTCTATCCACTACGCAGTACCCACGCGAGGTGGTCGGTATTGAATTTTTTGTATGGGTGCGATCAGGAAGAGAAAGAGGCTTTGAAGGAGCAGATTGCGCTGCTTCAGCAGCAACTCGCCGAGCTGGAGGAGGTCAACATCACTGAGAAACTGGAGCTGCACCGCTCGGTCACACAAAACGCACGGCTAGTGTCGGGTATCGATGTGAACCACATGGCGATCGCCGGCACGCAGTCGATGCTCTCGTCGTACACGGTACGACACGACACCCGTTTTCTCATACTGATCCGTAGGTGTATATGGTACATGAAGTGCTCACTCTATCGTTTTCGTTTTATGCAGAACTCGGGGTGGCAGAGCCCTTTATCGACGTTCATCCACCTCACGACTGATAGCCAGCAGCGCAAGAAATATCTCGACGACATTTACGAGCGCAAGATCGACTTGACGACCAAGTTTTTACTCGAGCGTTCGCGCTTTCTCGATTTGCGTCGTGAGCATTGCCACACCGAGTCGTCTGAGCTCCCGAACGGCGATTTTGTGTTCACTCGCTTTGACGTCACGCCGTTTGGACGCAACCACACACCCAAACGCGTCTTCGACGAGATGATCCACTATTTGAGCCACCAAGAGATCAGTATCTCCGAAGATCTGGGTATTCTGACCATCGTGGATGGCGAGGACATGAGTACCCCGGCCGTGCGCCACAGCCGACTGGTCTCGGTGCTGGGCGACGGTCTCGAGGTCGAGTCGAATGCCGTCTTATTCTACAAGTACGTCCGCGCGGGCGTCGACTCGCACGGCGTGGGCTGCATCGACTTTGTGGACCAAGACGACTTGTACCCAAACGACCCGACCGTGCGGCTCCGTAAGGACCTCACAGCCGGCGGATTCGTCGCGGCGTGTCCAACAGAGGCCGGGAGTGACGCGCCACCGATCGTGTCGCTGTCTCGGTGGGTGTCCGTGCGGCTCTGCAAGCCGGGCTTTGAGATCACCAAGGCGCAGGAGATCACCGTGCGCGAAAGCATGCGTGTCTGGGGCAACATCATGATCAAGGTCATGCAGGAACGGCTCGGGCTACTCCCGCCACCGCCACCACCGCCGCCGGCACCGCCCGTTCATATGGCTACATTTTGAAGCATCCAATAACCCAATCACCCAAAACCCCTCGAACTCCGTAATCCATCACCGCTTGTAACAGGTCAGAGTGTTGGTCTGACAATCCTGTCGCGCATCTCGGATCTCTCACTACCAACATTCCTGTTTTATCCTGTTTAACGACACTTCATGTGGGGTTTAACCCACTAAAGACGCGTTGCCTTATGTGTAGTGTCCGTATCCGGAGGCTATCAGAGTGATGGGCGGGCCTGTCCATGTTCAAGTTAGCGCCTCCCCACGGCGCGTAATCCATCGGCCTCAGCAGCTCCGCATTGTTGACGCGCCGTGTCATGTCGACGGTCTCCGATCGCGGCGCCTCCGCGACGAAGCACCGAGCGCACGTGCCCATCGCGCTTCAGCACTTTGTTCCGCACCGACCAACACGGCCCAAAGCCGTCAAGTCCCATCGCCGGCACGGAACCCGCACACACTCTCCCTCTCTCTCGGTCTCGCCCACGTCTCTTCTCCAAACCCCAAACATGCGCATCGAAGACCTGTGCGCGGGCGCCGAGGCGTCGCCTTCGACGAGCCCGCGCGCTCGGCGCGTGTCCTCGCCGTCGTCGTCGCCGTCTGTACAGCCGACCGCACGGCTGCCGGCGTTGTCGGCGCTGATCGCGTCGCTGCCCCCGCGCGAACCGCTGCCGTCGCCGGTCGATGTGGGCACGTCGCTGACGGTCACGATCCGGATCCCGTCCAAGAACCGCACAAAATACGAAGCCGAGGTGATGCAATCGACTCCCGTGTCCAATTGCGTCACGTCACCTGTGCTCCACGCCGCACCAAAGGAGGTGAAGGGTATAGAAATCGATTCGAGCGTGTGTCCAACGCTTCCACAGCACAAGCGCAAGCGGTGCGAGGAGGCTCGAAAGGTGCGGTTTGCCCCGTGGTGATGGAGGCTACGCGGTGCGAGCACGACCAAGCTGACCACTGCGTGTGATTTAATATCGTTCAGCCTGAGAGCAAACTATTGCTGGAAGAATTACAACATCTCGAGACCAAGCTGGCCAAGCTGAAACACAAAACCGCAAAAGCCGACACGCCGTCTAGTCCGAGAAGTGAACTCATACGCTCTCGCGGACAACTCCAATTGTACATTGCGTCGCTCGGATCCATGTTGCTGCAGCGTGTGCCGCAAGAGGTGACTGCCCCCGTCCACACATACATTCATTTGGGCTGCTCACTAGAAGACCGGCGACGCACCATCATGGAAATCAAAAACGAACAGCTTCGGATAGGGCGTCAGCTTGTCGAGGAGCGCAGCAAATTTCTGGACATAACCCAACCTCACACGACGAACGAGTGGTACACCACCGACGACGGAGATGTATGCGGGCTCCACTTTTATGTGGATCAAGTCAAAGGATCTCACGACGTACTCGGCGCGTTTTCTGCCGCCATGTCGTTCACGTCGAGCTACGAGGTCAGTCCGAAGAAGACGGTCAGTGTCACCAACTATCACGACCACGATGGCGAAAGCACACATACCTCGGCGGCGCAGCTCCGCGTTCTTCTGTCGACGGCGGTCGGTCCCGTGGTCGAGGCCAACTCGCTCCTGTTCGCTCAGTTTTACCCGGACGAAAACGTCGGTGTCATCACCAGCTGCTTTGTGGACAAAGATGACTTGCGTCCGTACGAACCGAGCAAGCGCGTGCGCCAAGAGCTCACGGCCGTGTGTCTATTGACGCCGTCGCCCGTGGGCGTGGTCGTTCGCCACTGGATCTTTGCGCGCACGCGGCACGCGCCGCATCTACTGGACGCGTCCGAATTCGGCATGTTTGCGCGTGAGAACCAAGGCCACGTCGGCGACGATCTCGTGCTGTACATCCGCAACCAGCTTTTGCCGGACGTGCAATAAGCCGCCGCCAACAAACTTTGTTTTTTCCTCTCAATGGTGGCTCTTCACATTGTTGTTCGTCACACGTCGCAGATCTGATCCTCCCTCCCATTTGCATTCACCCAACCAAATGGGTAATTGGGTGATTCGAGGATACCATCTCCTTGTTCTCGGCCATGTTTACGCGGCTGATAGCTCCCCATTATCCGAGCGCACTGAACGCCTGAAGCGATGGCGCGCCCTCCAGCGCCGCCCAGTACGTCGCCCTCGCGAACCAATGCGACCAACGACCACATAACCCACGTCCACGAGACGGCGGGCCACGCAACCGTCCAACCCGCGTCTCCGGACGGTCCGCGGAGCCCTCAATCGAGCGTTAAACGTACCACACCCGACGATGAGTCCACGACCCAGAATGGGCCTCCTCGAGCCGAGCCCTCGGCGGAGATCTCAGCGACGCGGTTCATGGACTTGATGCGCAGCGCCTCCGTGCCGACGACGAACGCCGAGCCGACGGCGCTGGCGGAGGACGGCTCGGCCGAGGCGCTGCTCTCGCTCATGGCGTCGGTGCGGTCGCGCGGCCTCCAGTTTGCGCGCGACGACTCGCTGATCGTCACGTCCAGTATCTCTCGGCCCAAGCCGGTGGCGGCGGCGACGACACCACGACCTCATCCAGCGGTCCAGATCGAGAACGATGAGAGCAGTGGCGGGGAGCGTGCGGTCGGGGACGTGAGCTCGGATGGCGGCGGCGCGACGACGCCCAAGGCGCGAGCGTACAAGAAACGCAAGTCGACCCACACAGTTCGCAAGGTACGTACGACACGTCCCAATCGCGTTGGCGGAGCAAACGGAACGTGTCACGTCTAACCGTGTGTGTGTTTGTTTACGCTGTGGTGGGGGAAAAACAGGAGGAGAAGGCCGTGCTACTGGACGAGATCAAATCCCTCGAAGACCGACTCACGTTCTTGCGAGGCCAGGTCTTTGCGCCCGTGCGCGATGACGCCGGCCAGGTCGTCCAGCCCGGCGTCTCGAACGCGGTGCTCCGACAGGCCATTCATGAGCAGCAGCTGCGGTTCGCGTCGGCGCGGTCCCTCTTGTCGCAGTCGCTCACTTCCGAGATCGCGGCACCTCTTCACTCGTACCTCCACTTGGGCTCGAACATGGCCGCACGCCGCGCGCAGCTGCTGGCCATGAAGGCCGAGACCCTCGCATCCGGCAAGCAGTACATCGAAGAGCGGTCCCGGATGCTCGATCTCACCAAACACCACGCCGTAGTCGAGCGCTTCGAGACCGTGGCTGGTGACGCCTGCTGTATCCGCTTCTATGTGGACCAGTTCCCGAGCGCGCTCACCACCGTCAAGAACGTTCATGATGCGACCTCTTTTTTTACCTCCAACTTGGAGATGAGCATCACCGAGTGCCTGGGCCACATCACCATCCGTGAAGACGACGACAGTGGCGACCCGAGCCTTGCACAGCACCGCCTGGTGGTCGCCGGTACCGGGGGGATAGTCGTTGACACCAATAACGTCGTCTTCTCGCACTACAACGAGCAGGAAAACTACGGCATCCTCGCGACCACGTACGTGGATGAAGACGATCTCCATCCGTATCGACCGCTCGAACGGATCCGCCAGGACGTTACGGCCGTGTCGCTTATCACGCAGCAGGATGACATCGTGGTTGTACGTCGGTGGGCTTACATCTGCATGAGGCACTCTCCACACGTCGTTTTCCCGTATGGCGTGCTCCAGACGATCCGTGAGAACCTGGGAATTTGGGGCGACGCCATGATGCTGTTCGTACGCGAGCGACTGCGCGTCAAGGCGCAGACCCACGCTGCCGCGATGGCTGCGGAAGCAACATCAACAGAGGCGCTGTGAAAAAGATATCGTGTTTATAGTTTTCATCGGTCGTGTTGAAGCCCGGGGGGCTTTGCTGAGTTTGAGGGAGAATACATAAAACTACACACACATTCGGCGGCTTCGAAAGGCGACGCCTGGATATGGAGAGCAAAGGGAGAGAGGGAACCTATTGGGGGGATGCATGGATGGATGCGAGATGGCGAGGCGCCTCAGCATTGCTGGGGGACGTGGGTCTGCTGAGACTCCTTGCACTGCTCATAGCAAGACGGGAGAGGCTGGTCGCGCGACTCGAGCAGCTTCTCGTCAATCATTTTCGTCACCTTCTGGCTTACACACGGCATCTTGTTGAACAGGATCTTCGTGAGCTTGTCCGAGAGGTTGTGTGGGTACATGTGGAACTTGGCCATCAAAAATTTCTTCATGATCACGCAGCGCTTGCCCTCAGCGTCAACGTGTGATGTCAACACGACACTGCAATACACATGGGCAACACAAATGTTAGAGGCCACGCAACTTAGCAAACCAAGAGAGACCAACGGCGATAACATACCCGCTCGAGACATCCTTCCGGATGCGATCCTTCGACATGTACGGGTGGAGATCATCCTGGTCAATGTAGTCGGTCGCGAACACGGCTGTTTCCCCGACAAACCGGCAGAAGAAGAGCGAGTTCGATTCCATCTCGGGCAGTCCCTCCTCAAACTCCTCGCTCCACTTGAGACTCGAAACAATGCGCTGATGCAAAAAGTTACACTTGATCTGGTCATAGCTCTCGCGGATCGTCAGGCAGCCCATCGCAGCCGCGATCGACTCGTCCTTGCCGGCCATTTGGTCGTACACGACCTTGACGACCTGCCCCACTTCGACGCCTTCGTATTTCGACACGGCGAAGTGGACGCTGTAGTACTTGCCAAACCGCTCAAACACGTCCGAGTACTGGTACGGCTGGTTCACGTCGATGCCACGGGCCTTTTCTTCAATGTACTTGTACGTCATGTCGAGCTTCTCTTCACGGAGCGCGAGGATCGTGCGCCGCCGCTCGTCAAAGTCCCGCCCAAGACGAATGTACGACTCGATCGGCGTCATCAGCGCCATGCGGATATCGTTCACGGGCGCGAACGCGAGCATGGCCTTGAAGTTGTCCATGTACACTTGCTGCTGCGACACGAGCTGCGTGAGCAGGGTGTTGTCGCCCGTCTTTTGGACGATCTGTTGCTGGTGCGAGTCGCGCGCGCGGCGCTTGGCCTTGACACTCTGGCGGGACGCGCGCGACGACTTGGCGCGCGAGACCAGGTAGTCGTACTGGGCCTCCAGGTACTTGGCCTCTTTGTTGAGCAGGTCCTGCTGGTGCTGGACCGCGTCGTCGTCTTCCATATCCTCTGCGTCGTCCGCCTGGTCAATCATCTCGACTTCGTCGTCGCCCTCTTCGACCACGACACTCGGGATCTGGATCTGCGGCGCCGGGGAGCCCGCGAGCCCCATGGCCACGAGATCGTCGGACTCGTCCTCAGTGCCGTCGAGCGAGCTCGTCTCGTCGCCCTCGGACGAGCCGTCATGGGACGGCGAGCTCGTAAGCGCGAGCGTGCCCAGCGACAGGTGCTGTTGCAAGTTGGTGTGGCTCGGCGTACACGCCGGGGAGATGCTCGCGTCGACCTTGGCCATGCCCGGGAGATCGTCAAAGTATTTGTTCGCGCCCGACGAACTGGGCGGCGACTTGCACTCGCTCGTGACGCTCGGGCAGGGCGACGACACGCCGTCGGCGTCCGTGTGGCACGCCGACGGGCACGGCGAGCCGGCCTTTTTATCGGAGACCGTGGGCGCCAACGTCGCGGCCTCGGCCTCGAGGTGCGCGAGCAGGTCGTCGCCGTTGAACAAAATGTCGTCCAGCAGCGCCGAGGCCTCGGCCGTCAGCGCGTCGGCCTCGCACTCGACCTTGTCGGTCGGCTTGGTCGTCGGCTTACCCGCGAGGATCTGCTGGAGCTGCTGGTGCTGTGTGAGCGCTGTGGGCACCGTGTCGGTGAAATCCAAACCGATGGTCGCGTGCGCGAGCAGGTCGTCGACGTTGAGAAAGGCCGACGGCGCGGGCGACGGCGCGGAAGCCACGTCCTCGTGCTCCATGAACTGGAGCAGGTCGTACTCCATCATGAGATCGTCCGGAAACAGAGACGACGACGACGACGCCATTATTGGTTCTGTAGAAGGGTCGACGAGCTTTTTGTTCTCTCTCTCTCTCTCTCTAGCAGTCGCTTTCCCTGGCGCGCACGTCCGGGCGAATAGACTGTGGACGCCAACACAAAACGCCACCAACGCAGACGTTGGGGGGAAATATTTCTCGTGACGGGGAAATCCTGCTCTCTCCAGAACAAAACCCCACACGGAGCCAACAACTGGGGGTCGAGGGCTTTTGCACCAATCGGAGCACGTTGAGTGGCTCGCTGGCTTCTGCCCCATGAGGTTTTATTTCGCGAGGTGGTGCCCCTTTCATTCCTGATTCGAGAATGTGCGATAGTGGTTTTTGGTGTCGCATACAATCTGAAAGATAGTGGGCCAAACACCACAATGCAGTCGCGTGAAAAACCATTTATGACGTGGTACAGTTTTTCTTGCACTGGCTCAAACCTCCACTCACGAAAATACCACCCACACTCCCAGATTCAATTACTTCCATTTAGGATGATTTGATTGGTTAAAATAGGTTTAATAATCCGAACCAGCCAATCATGGAGACTTGTTTCGTCTTGAAGTCTGTCTATTGGTTACCGGATTGGTCAGGAAGCGATGGGGTAATCAGCCGACACTCCCAGGAACAGCCAGTTTTGTCCTCGGCCGTTCCTTCCCGCTGCCCATCCAAAGGTCTGGAACACCAGAGTCTGGTCCTGGCGCATGGGCCTGTGGAAACGCCAGGTTCCAGCTGTGTTGTCGCAGGAGCGATGGGGATATATAACTTCGGACACACCCAATATTGCAGCCACGAGGACGAGAGCAGATGAACATGACGACGGTCTGCATCTGTGGAGATTGGATCAGGTTGCAGCTCTTGATTCTGGCTGTACCCATGCAAGGGGGGAACATTTTTTTTTCGTTCTTGTGCTGGCGTGGACGTTTCTGTCGACTGTGGCGTCCCTTGGTTCAGTATCTCCGTACATACAGGGCTGGGAACCTATCCTCGGCAAGGGCGAGAACATGTTCCCGCTGTTCTGTCAAGATGTTTTTTTGCTGCGTGAGAAAAAAGTGTTTTGTACGTCACATCGGCGACAACAACAAACAAGTGCACGAGCCACTTGAATCACTCCATGTCTCTGCGACTGGTGGGGTCTTTCGCAAAAAGCGATCTTTGTTACAGCCACTGTTGGTGGCCGCACCGCAGCAAGCGAAGTTGATGGTACTCTGGCCTGTCTCCGTTGATCTGGGCTCCGAAACCTGTGTTCCTTCCACACACGTCTGTGGTTCTCGTTCCGTGGAGTGGTTCTCGTTCCGTGGAGAAGAGAACATTCCCCCCGAAAGAAGGACATGGCTACATGTGCTGCCTGTCCTCATAATCACCCCTCCACGATGATGCGGCCAGAGATCGTGAGAATGATGGTGTCGCTTCCACGCTGGCACCGCCGCTGGGTGCATGCACCACAGTTGTATCGACCACGCAAGTGGAAGCGAAGCCATGGCTATGCTCGTGGACATGGACGCCTCCCAGTTGGACGCCGCGGTCGCGCGGTTGGTCGCCGCGACCTCGAGCGACGCGACCGACACTGCCGACTCGTCGGCGTCGTCCTCGGAGGCCGCGCCAGAGACCAAGCGGCCGCGCGCCACGCGACGCACGCCTCGCAAGCGCGGCAAGCCCACGTATTACATCCGCAAGGTGCGTCGTCGAGCCGTTGTGGGCTTTGCATGGCGTCTTCCACACCACTGACGGGTAGAATGGATCCTCAATAGGATGAGATCGGCGAGCTCCAGGACCAAGTCAGCAAGCTACAGGCCGAGCTGCGTGAGCTCAAGGCCGCTGGCAACGCCCCAGGAGATGCCAGCTCCCTGAGCGACGCGCGCACACTCATGGGGGTCTATGTGGATGGCATCGAGCGCAACAACCTCGCGCTCGCGGGCACACAGTCGATCCTGGCGTCGTCGACGTTACACATGCTCAAAGACCCGACGGCCGTGCCGCTCTCGAATTACATCCATCTGCCGGTCGACGCGCGGGCGCGAGACGAGATCTTGCGCGCGATGCGTGGGCCCAAACTACAGGCGGCGTTCCGTTACATGACCGAGCGCCTACGCTTTCTCGATCTACGCGTACCGCACCGCCAGGGTGAGTGCTTCGACCTGCCCGATGGCGACTCGGTCAACTCGGGCTTTGACGTGATCCCGTTCGACGAACAGTTCTCACTGCGAGAAATCTACGAGGAGTTCCAGTTCTGGCTGCGCCACCAGGAAATCACGATGTCAGAAAAGTTGGGCGTCCTCACGATCCGCGAGAGCGACGACCTCGATGACTTTACGTACGGCCAGTCGCGGCTACTCACCACGGTGCTGGATGGTGTCGAAATCGAATCCAACTTGGCCATGTTCATGACGTGTGAGGACGGGACACCCGAGAAACCCGGGTTCGCGCTCAGCACGATCGACTTCGTCGACCAAGACGACCTGTACCCGTATCGCTCGACGGAGTTGGGGCGCAAGGAGATGACCGGTGCGGTCATGCTCGTCGAAGTGCCGCTCCCTTCGGGCGAGCGCGCTGTCTCCATGTGTCGGTGGTCCTATGTGTCTTTCCGTGGTCCCAAAGGCGGCGTCAACAGCGTCCAGCAAGGTGCGGTACGCGAGACCATGCTCGGACTCTGTGATTTTATGCCCAAGCTTATCAAAGAACGGCTCGCACTAAGGGCACGTTCGCGATCGGCGGCACCGGCCTCGTACTCTGTGAGCTTTTGATATTGCGGCCAATTCATGAAACGCCACGCTTCAAATCCGTAACTTGTCAGTGTACTGTTGATTCGTTTGATTGCATCTTGAACCTGAGTCCACATTTTTCGTTTTGCGCAACTCCAACGACCCATAACGTTCACTCCATTATGGAACTAACGTTACCATAATGTTTCGAGTGATGAACCCGTGATGTTCATGTTGAGACACGGTAGCGTGTCTGTTGTGGGGCCTCATAAGCAAATCCACGATTATGAGGCCACCGGAGCCTTTGCGAATGATTGTCACTTGTCAGGGTCGGACTGTCCGATGGTCTCACTTTCAAAATACAGCCAAAGCCCCGAGTAGCGATGGTTGCGGCCAAGACGGTCGCCGGGAGCGGCGAGGCGGAGGGCTCTTCGAGTCCCAAGGACAGCGACGCGACCGACAGTGTTGAGCCCTCATCTTCGGACTCGGGAGGGGAGAAGCCATGCAGGCGTCGTCGTGCTGGACGACGAGCCCCGCGCAAGCGTGGCAAGCCCACATACTACATTCGCAAGGACGAGATCGACACACTCCAGCACCGAGTGAGGGAACTACAGGAAGAGCTTCGAGAGCTCAAGGCCGCAAAGGCGAGCTCGTGGGGCGACGCACGTGCGGCCATGGGACTCTACGCTCATGGAATCGAGCGCAATAACCTCATGCTTGCAGGCACGCGATCGCTGCTCGCAGCATCGACGCTGGTTGGTTCATCCCGGGTGACCTACACTGTCTGGGTTCGTAGACTAATGGGACAAATCCTTTCTGTAGTCCATGATGCAAGGAGTTGCAGCTGTGCCGCTGGCTTCCCGAATCCATCTACCGATCGACGAGGCCACTCGAGACGAGATCGCGCGTACGCTGCGCGAGCCCAAGCTGCGTGTGGCCATGGACTACATGACCGAACGCACTCGCTTCTTGGATCTCCACGTGGAGTACCACCAAAGCCACTGCTTTGACTACCCGAACGGCGATGCCGCGAACGCCGCGTTCGAGGTGATCCCATTTGATAGTGTGTACACGCTTCGAGACGTATACGACGAGTTCCTCTTCTGGCTTCGCAACCAGGAGATCACGATCTCGGAAAAGATGGGAACAATCACGGTTCGCGAGAGCGACGATCTTGAAGATTTTACGTCCGGCCAGTCGCGGTTGCTTACGACCATACTCGACGGCGTCGAGATTGAGTCGAATCAAGTGGTCTTTTCGAAATGCGTGGAACGGTCGCCGACCGAGCCGGGATATGCCATCACCGCGATCGATTTCGTCGACCAAGACGATCTCTACCCGTACCGATCCAGTGAACGGAGCTGCAAGGAAGTCACGGCCGCGAACCTGCTAACAGAGACACCAACACGCTCGGGGGGCCGTGCTGTGTCCATGTGCCGCTGGTCGTTCATTCGGTTCCGTGGCCCCACGGGTGGCATGAACGCCGTCCAACAAAGTGCCGTGCGTGACACGATGGTCAGTATGTGCGACATCATGCCACAGCTCATGGCCGAGCGACTGGCACTCCGGCGGGCGGCCCACAGTGGCGGTCTCCGATCCGATGGCGACGTTGAAGTGTAGGTAGCATTGCACGTGAGCTCTCTACCCAGGCTTCCGTTGTCCATTTCTTTGTCTTGTCAGTCGGCGACCGATCTTTACCGTGTTCGTCTAACCAACACAGCTGCATCTCAATATCATCTATCTTGTGAGCCTCATAAACAAAATCCAAGATTATGAGGCAGCGAAGAATATGGAATGATTTTGTTTACTGAAGCTCCACGCAGCGTAGCGATGAGACGGCTCTTTCGCCCAGAGAGCCCGTTATTTTCCAAACTGATTCAAAGCGCAAACAACGCGAGTGGCGAGATGCCGGGGACCACCGACGCGATGGTCGCTTCCGGCCTCGAGCGTAGCACCGCCACCGACAACGTGGAGTCCGTTCCCTTGACCGCCACGGGTGGGAACGCTCGCAAGCGCCGTCGAACTGGACGCCAAGCTCCGCGAAAGCGCGGCAGGCCCGTGTACTACATACGCAAGGTACGGGATACCGGACCCAGGATGTTCCCCTGTTGGCTAGACTCAAATGGCATTCGGTCTGGTTGTATCGGATCAGGACGAAATCGACGCGCTCCGGGAACGCGTGAGGGAGCTCCAGGCCGAAGTGCGCGCACTCAAAGCCACGAAAGCCAGCTCGTTTGATGGCGCCTGTGCGCGCATGGCGGTGATCGTATCGGGCATCGAGCGCAACAACCTCATGCTCGCAGGCGCTCAGTCGTTGCTCGCGTCATCGAACCTGGTGCGTTTGGTTGAGTGGCGTCGCTGGCTTTAAGACAAACCAATGGATCTTCGACTGTTGCAGGCTATAATGGACGGAACGGCTACTGTACCGCTGGCAACGCACATCCATTTACCGATCGACGACGTCACGCGAGACGAGACATTGCGTGCGCTGCGTGAGCCCACGCTCCGCGCAGCCTTGGACTACATGACCGAACGCACTCGCTTCTTGGATCTACGCGTGGAGTACCACCAAAGCCACTGCTTTGATTACCCGAACGGCGATGCCGCGAACGTGGCATTCGACGTGATCCCGTTTGGCAGTACGTACACACTTCGAGACGTATACGACGAGTTCCTCTTCTGGCTTCGCAACCAGGAGATCACGATCTCGGAAAAGATGGGGACAATCACGGTTCGCGAGAGCGACGATCTCGAGGACTTTGCGTACGGCCAGTCGCGGTTGCTTACGACCATACTCGACGGAGTCCAGATCGAGTCCAACCAGGCGATCTTTACGAAATGCGAAGAGCCTACAGCGACAGAACCGGGATATGCCGTCAGCGCGATCGAGTTTGTGGATCAAGACGATCTGTACCCGTACCGATCCAGTGAACGGAGCCGCAAGGAAGTCACGGTAGTGATACTGTTCGTCGAGGTGCCGACCCTCTCAGGTGGCCGCGCCGTGTCCATGTGCCGCTGGTCGTTCATTCGGTTCCGCGGACCCACGGGTGGCATGAGCCCCGTCCAGCAGAGCGTTGTGCGTGACAATATGGTCAGCATGTGCGACATCATGCCACAGCTCATGGCCGAGCGGCTCGCGCTCCGGCGGGCTGGATCGGAAAACGTCGTTGAAGTGGACGGGGGCTGGTGACATGTATTCATATCGGTATTCACAGAATGTATCCATTATATTTCGCATTAACCTGTATTGTACGGTATGCATTAACCTCTAATGAAGGTTTTACCCGATCTTTCCGTCAAAACCGAACGCCTTTCTCCTGTTGTGCCAGAGTATCAATTCCATCGGACTGCTATGGCGCGAGGCACGTTGTTGCTGCGGCTGCTGCTGGCTGTGCTGGCGGTCGTGACCGTACAGGGAAGCCGCCCAGATCGAGCCGCGTTCTTCTCGGGCAGTGGACACCGTGCTCCGAAACCTGTCGACCATCCGATCGTCGAGGACGCTGCCAACGTACGTAGCAGGGTTTTACCGTCGCTTTGCTACATGCGTTGGGTCTCAGTGGGGGGGACGATTGTCTGTGTCTCTAGTTTGCTGTCGGGGAGCTGCAGAAGCTCTCGGACTCGGGCATCTACACGACGCTCCGACTCGCACACATCCACAGCGCGGCCGCCGAGGTAACAATAACAATCCAATCCAACATGTCCTGACTTGGTGTCACGACTTGGCCACTGACGAGATGGGTACATTAACGGATCCTAGGTCGGCGACTTCCACTATGCCGTGCATCTCCACGTCTCGCTCGCGTCACCGCACTTCAATAGCGGCAATGCGACCGAGCAGTTCCAGCTCATGGTGCTCGAGTCCAAAGACTTGCCGGGCAAGCGGCCAAAGAACGAGCGCACGATCGCGATCGACGAGTTTCCAGTCATGGACGAGGAGGCGATCGAGGAGTTCTGGATCCGCATGGTTGAGGAACGCCGTCGCAAGCGCGCCGCATTGTTTGACGCATGGCGGCGAGAAGCGGAGACAGGCATTGACCCCGTGGTGGCCGCGGCGGCTGAGACAGTGATGGAAGTGCAGGGCATTCCGCCACGCAAAAAAATTGTGCTCTCGACCACGCCGGCGCAGCCTATCGAACCCATGCAGCCGATAGAATCCTTGGGTGAGCGTATGCCAACCACGCCCACGAAGAAAAAGAAGACGCTCACGCTTGAGGACCTCGAGGCCATGCCCACGAAGCAACTGCGCAAGTTGTTGGCCGCCGCAGCAGGTGTGACCGAGGAGCTTCGTGAAGCGATCGCTGAGATTGTCGATGCGAGGTTGGACCGACTTGAACAGCAAGAGAAAAGTACAAGCACTGTGAGAGACGAGCTGTAGTCGTCGAGTCGACGCAATCTGGCACGTGCAAAGAAGGTTTTGTCCAGGTGAAGGTCGTGGTCACCCTCGTTTTGTTGAGTGCACGATAGCATGCCTTGCAAGCGTTCGCCGACCGAAGAACAACCGGTGGAGACGAAGCGGAGACACGCGTGGGCTGAAAACTCAACGAATCACATTTCGTGGATGCATCACTAAAGTATAATGTTACCGAAGATACGCACAAGTGTCTACCAATTTGTGAGGACCATTGGTGCACCTGCGCGTTTGAGAGGTTTTTTACTGAGCGGCATTGGCGGCCGGTCGTTTTCCTGGCTGGAGACGCACATGCGCACGGCTTGCCCCCACAGGATCACCTTTGTTGAGATGGCTTGCATGAGTTCGGGCGTCGGCTCGATGTTGTTAAAGTGATGCCGGTAGAACGAAAACCTTTTTAGTAGAACTGACGCCTTGCCTTGTGAGTCCACGTACGGCTCGACAACCACCCTGCAATCATTCACTCGTATCAGCCTCCATGAGCTATTCACTCACTCTCAGTGCCGTCTTACTACGCACCCGAAGATCGTGTCTTTGCGGATCCGACCGGTCGTTCGATATGGGTGTAGCTCATCCTTGTCGATGTTATCACACGTCATGACAAATGAATCGCCCATCTGCTTAGCATAGTAGACCGTATTGGATTCTTGAACGACGAAATTCCGACCGTTCCTTCTGGGCTTCAGCAGGTTAATCCGGTCGACAAACCGCCCGTGGAGAAATTCCCAGTCGACGCCATCAAAATACTACACGCACAACAACAAAAAAACGTGAGTATAGCCGTCAAACACCTATCCATACTTCACGTGAGAAGTTGCTCGCACCTCTCGATTCTCAACACTACCCAGAATCTGCGAGATTCGGTCTTTCGTGAACACAAAGTGGAAATAGAACACGAACGCTACGTCTTCGACGGTCGTGTCGTCAAGCTTGGAGATACTGAAGTCGACGGTGTAAAACTTGCCGAACTTTTCAAACGTGTCCAGGAAAAAGAAATCCCGCTCGACATCAATATTCCGCGACTGGAACTCGATGAACCGCCTCGCTGTATCAATCTTCTCGTCTCGCATCGACGCGAGCACTGCCCGGCGCTCGCGCATATCTTTTGTCAGATGGATATACGACTCCATGGGTGTCATGAGCGTATTCCGCTACCATGGGTTCACCACAACAATTTTCGGTCAGGAACGCCCACGCACAGCCGTCAAAACCCGTGGAGAACGTACGTAGTGGGTGATCGGCGACTCGAGCAGTTGCTGCTGCACGTAGCGCAGGGTCTCAAACTGGTTATTGATCGTCCTCGTAAACATGTCCTTGAGCAACTGCGCCTCCATCAGCTTGCGTTTCTCTTCGATGGCATCCCGGCGGTGGAGCAGCGCGCCGGACGTCGCGTTTTCAGTGACCGAGGCCCTGTAGTCCAGAAACTCACGCTGAGCTTCGAGGAACTTGATCTCGCGCATCAAGAGCTTCATTTCCATCTACATATCCACACAGATTCAGTTCCTGGTGGTGGACACACAGGCATCAGTAGTCCCTAACGCACCGTGTCGGCCTCGGACAGCTCAGCATCGGACGTCTCCCCCTCCATGTCCGTATCCTCTGTGACCACTGCGGGTATGGCTATCTCCATCGTCTTGACTCCCCACCCTGCACCGCTTGGCACGAACTCGGAAGCTTGGCTCACCGGCACCGCTGAGACTTGCATCTCCACCGGTGGCTCGTGTCCTCCTTGGGGCGACACTTGCGCCGCTCGCCACGGTGAGTCCACGTGGCCCGTCGATCCATGACCATGGCCCGAGTCGTACGTCGTGACCGACTGGCCCCACTGGCTCGTGCTCGCACGCGGGCTCGTGAACAGCTCCTCCATCTCGCGCATGAGCTCGAAATCCGACAGCTCGGAGCCGACCAGCAGCCCGCTCTCGCTCATCGCGGCGTCGACCTCGCTATCGCTGTAGTCGGTGCCGTAGCTGCTCGTCGAGGTCGTCGAGTCGGGTGTGTTGGGCGCGTAGTAGTGGGGCTTCTCGGGTGACGGTGGCGCCTGGTAATACGTCGCGTAGGTCGCCGTCGATTGCGACGCCATCCCGTGGCTTCCAGAGCCCGCAAGACCCGCATTCGCTGGCGGATGCATCGCGCTGTGCATTGCGGGCATGTATTGCCGCTGGTGCGCCGCGCCAGGAGCGCGCTGCGGGTCGTACGCGCCGCCGTAGAACGTCATCGGGCGATCACCTTGGGCCGTCGTTCTGTGTGGTGTGATGATGGATGATCCACGGTGAGACCGACCTGAACACGGTGCTTTTAACCAATCAGCATGGATTTTGACACATTTTTAGCCAATAAAAAGGAATTACTTTGACGTGGAACACGGCCGACGACACGCTGGGAGATTTGATGTTGGCCAGTTCGATTCAGCGTCGTTGGCTCCCCATCCCTTTGCGTGGAGACACTATGATGCTCTGTCGATGAAGAGAGAAAAAGAGCTCTCGCGGCATTTTCTCTCGGGCTTCTTGGAAGAGTATCCTCAATGTCCAATCGACGTGTTAGGTGATGTAGGAATGGACGTCTTGACGATGATATCTCAAGAGATCCCGTCTGGTCGACGTGGTTGCGACCAGGACTCGCGGGTGGCAATGGAGCTAATGCTGATGATGGAGGGCCATGGTTTCGGATTGGAGAAGCAACAGTTCGTCGAGACATCCACGCGTTGAGCGAGCCGTTGAGCGAGCCTCGTCGTGCCAGCGATCCCCAAGCCATGAGCTGAAATATCTCACAAGTGGCGCGTCTTGTTGAACGCAACGCCACATTTTGTCGTGGGGAACGAAAAAATAGCCCGATCGGAATTCACACCCGCCCCCATTCGCGCCATCCGCACGAGTCGCGACGCTGGATCAATGGCATGCTGGCCTCCGAATATCCGAGCACCTTCACACATCCTTGGCATCACCCTGAGACGAGAGGTGTCATGTTGTGGGGGATTGTGGAGCCCCGCCGCTTGCCATCTCCGTGATTCTGGCAGATCGTGACAGAAACTCGGGGTTGATTTGAACCGGCGACACAGAGTTGGCCTTCCGGCCCGCGAGGCAGAACCGCACTGCTTGCCCCCACAGAATCACTTTAGTCGAAATGGCTTGAATGAGTTCAGCCGTGGGCTCGATGTTTTTGAAATGGTGCTTGATAAACGAAAACCGCTTCATCACAACCGACTGCTTGCCCTGAGAGTCCACGTAGGGCTCGATCACGACCCTGCCGTCATCAATACATCGTAGCGTCAATAAGTGCAGAACATGTTCAGGGTCGCTGCTGAAAATAATCGTACCCAACGTTTTTGTCCTTGCGGATGCGACCAGCCGCTCGATATGGATGCAAGTCGTCCTTGTCGATGAAGTCGCACACCATAACCACAGAGTCGCCGATTCGCTTCATGTAGTACGCAGTATTCGACTCTTGGACAACGAATCCTCGGTCATGGCGCCTCCGCTTGGGGAGATTGATGCGATCGACAAAGCGAGCGTTGAGGAACGTCCATTCGATGCCGTCAAAGTACTACATTCATGCGTCAACGTCAGTTTCGGAGCCTGTTACCTCTCACAGCACCCATGTAAACCGCTGCTCGTACCTCTCGATTCTCCACACTACCGAGAACCTGTGAGATGGTGTCCTTGCTCGACACAAAGTGGTTGTAAATGACATTCACAACGTCGTCGACCGTTGCATCGTCCAACTTCGAGATGCTGAAATCCACTGTGTAGAACTTGCCGAATTTTTCAAACGTATCCAGGTAGAAGAACTGACGCTCCACGTCGATATTCCGCGACTGGAAATCAATGAACTGCTTGGTTATGTCAAGCTTCTCGTCCCGCAAAGCCAACAACGTCGCCCGACGTTCGGCAGGATCTCGCGAAAGATGAATATACGACTCCATCGGTGTCATCAGCGTCATACGCTTGGGTGGACAAAAACAAATACACCATTAGAGCTGCCATTCCGTGGACGCCAGAGCCACAAAACTGTACGTACATAGTGGGTGAGCGGAGTCTGAAGCAAAAGCAATTCAGCATACTTGAGGTTCTCGAGTTGTTGCTTGGCGACACGTGTCAGCATCTCCTTGTGAAGCTGCGCTTCCAGCAGTCGGCGCTTCTCAAGAATAGCATCTCGGTGGTCCATAATCTCTGATGCCTCTAATGTTCTCTCGGAAGTCGCCGCGAGTGTGGCCTTGTAGTCCAAAAAGTCGCGCTGCGCCTCGAGGAACTTGATTTGGCGTGCCAATAGCTCCATTTCCTTCTACATACCATCAACACGTGAGTTTGTTGCCTGATTATCAACGATACAATCACCTAAGCACGCACCATGGAAGCTTCGGATGACTCAGTCTCAGATTCGTCGTCTTCCATTTCGGCATCGCCTGTCATCTCTGCACTTTCACTGTGGGTTTGCATAGGTTCACAGACTGCCCAGCCCACGCCGCTCGGCATAAACTGCTGCTGCGAGGAAGAGGGCACCGATGCTTGTATTGGGGTTGGTTTGGGTGGCACTGGCAGACTGGTGCCACCCGCAGGCGCCATGGTCCACGGCGACCCTGGACCTGGAAATGTCAGCGATGGACTCTCGAGATGGCACTGGTTCCAGTGGGCCGAGCCTTCCTTTACGAGCAGCTCGTCCATCTCGTGGAGCAGCATGGCGTCGAGCCCGATGTGGTCTTCGGATAGCAGCGCGCTCGTAAGCAGCCCGCTCTCATACATCGCGGCGTCGACCATCGCGTCCTCGTCGGCGTCGTTGTCGCTGCTGTCCGCGCCGTGGCTACTCGCGCTGGAGCCCGGTGTACTGACGATATACGCAGGCGAGTGGCTCGCAGTCTGTGACGGTGTGGGCGTTGTGCGTGTCGCGTCGAACGACGCGAACGCGCCATCAACCGCCACACTCGCCAAATCGAGCTCCATCGCGGTGTCGCTGTCAGCGACCGTCACGTCCACGTGAGAAGGTATCTCGATTGGCCGGAAAGGGAGGTGGGAGTGCTGTTGCTGCTGGTGGGGGTGCTGTGCCTGGGCCTGTGTCGCGCCTTCCAGCGGTGAGAAGACTGTCATGGCCGAGGCGGATGGGATGAGGCCGAAGAATGGAAGTCGCCATGATGGATGATGGCGACACCGAGTTGAGGAGCTCCGAAAACATTATTTAGCCAATCAATGACCTCTAAATCATTAATAGCTAATCAAAACCGATATTTGTGTTTGACGTTCGGGAAAAGCTGAATATTGTTTTGTCATTCAGACAAAACGGAACTGGCACAGCACCAGAAAGCATATATTACAGCCAATCATTTTATCATGACTATTCTATTGGCCATAATTATAAAATCTACCTCGTTTTAGGTGTATTGTTTGCTTTGTGACCTTAGGTTTTTTTATCATCTGGCTGGTTCGAAGGGAAAGACCACGGAAAACGTGAACGCGGGGAGGAAACAAACCCACGGAGAGCCAAGATGCCACGCGAAGAGACCCAGCGCCGTGCGTGTTGCTGCCGTATATCGAGGTCTTCGCTCCCGTTGAACATGTCTAACGGAATCTGCGTGCTGTGTGGTCTGTGTAGGTACCCGTCTCGTGGACGAGGGCGACGACACGGTCGAGTTTACGACCACGAAAGACCTCAAGGTCTTCCCGACGTTCGAGTCGATGGGGCTCAAGGAGGACCTGCTCCGCGGCATCTACGCGTACGGCTTCGAGAAGCCGTCGGCCATCCAGCAGCGCGCGATCAAGCCGGCCGTGCAGGGCCGCGACGTGATCGCGCAGTCGCAGTCGGGCACGGGCAAGACGGCCGTGTTCTCGATCTCGATCTTGCAGACGCTCGACACGTCGAGCAACGAGACCCAGGCGCTCGTGATCTCGCCGACGCGCGAGCTCGCTGAGCAGACCCAGAAGGTGCTGCTCGCGCTCGGCGACTACATGAACGTGCAGTGCCACGCGTGTATCGGCGGCAAGAGCGTCGGCGAAGACGTGCGCCGGCTCGACCACGGCGTGCAGGTCGTGTCGGGCACGCCCGGCCGTATCTTCGACATGATCCGTCGCCGCAACTTGCGCACGCGCAACATCAAGATGCTGGTCATCGACGAGGCCGACGAGATGCTCAACAAGGGCTTCAAAGACCAGATCTACGATATCTACCGGTACTTGCCGCCGTCCACGCAGGTGCTGCTCGTGTCGGCGACCATGCCACAGGAAGTGCTCGACCTCACCAAGAAGTTTATGAACGAGCCCATCAAAGTGCTCGTCAAGCGTGATGAGCTGACACTTGAGGGCATCAAGCAGTTCTTTGTCGCGGTCGAGAAGGAGGAGTGGAAGTTCGACACGCTGTGCGACTTGTACGACACGCTCACGATCACCCAGGCCGTGATTTTCTGTAATACGAGACGCAAGGTCGACTGGCTCACGCAAAAGATGCGTGACGCCAACTTTACGGTCTCGTCGATGCACGGCGACATGCCCCAGAAGGAGCGAGACGCGATCATGCAAGAGTTCCGATCGGGCGGCTCGCGCGTGCTCATCACCACCGATGTCTGGGGCCGTGGCCTTGACGTCCAGCAAGTGTCGCTCGTGATCTGTTACGACTTGCCCAACAACCGCGAGCTGTACATCCACCGCATCGGTCGCTCGGGCCGCTTTGGCCGCAAGGGCGTGGCCATCAACTTTGTCAAAGAAGAGGACATCCGCATCCTGCGTGACATTGAACAGTTCTACAGCACACAGATTGACGAGATGCCGATGAACGTTGCCGACCTCATTTAAACGCACGCAAGCTCAACGCGGAAGCAAAACCAAAAACACGGGACTTTTTTTTTCAGTTTCTATAACGTGCCATGAGCGAGTTTATCCCCGTTTGCTTCAGTCCAGCGAACACGACAGAAGACCATTGCTACGTACAGTACTTCTGCGAAACAACCACGGCCGCCCGTGTCCTTGCGATTAATTGCAGTGGAACTGGCGAACAGCGCAGATGCGTAGTGTAGCCATATCATGACGTTGAAGGATTCATTTTTTGTCGTCATTAACATACATTTGAGTCACGATACAAATAGTCGTGAGGATGGGTACGAAAAAGCCAAAGTAGACGAGTTGGTTGCCGCACGAAAATGTGGCTGCGTGGAATCAGTAGAACTTGCTGGTTTGCCGCGTCTTGATGATCTCGGCCATCACCTGCGGCATGAAATCGCTAAAGCTGCGGATCGAATCGCGGAGCTCCTGGACAGCTCCAGGCGGCATGGGGCACTCTGGGTTCACCAGTCTCGTGAAGCCCCAGCGGGCCATGCCGACAACCTTCTCTGGGAGACCAATGCGCTCGGCGTCGGTCTCCGCCGCGTAGTACGCCGGGTTGGGGAAGGCACGGATGAGTCCAACCATCGTGATGTCTTCGCGCACGCGCTGAGTCGACTGGTACGGGAAGAGGTCATCTTGGTTCACGTAATCGATCGTCACAAACCCGTACGGTTCGTCAAGCGGCACGCCGTCGTCGTCGCGGTCCGAATACCGAAGGTACATGACGGCATTCGTCTCGACCTGCACGCCGCTCTTGAAGGTCGTGAGCAACCGACACTGCGTCGCCGTGGATTCGCCGCAGTCGTCGGTCTCGCGCACAGAGAGCACGCCAAACATCGCCGTGATGCTCACTTCCTGCGCGCTGAAAAAGCCCAGCAGCGCGTCGTACGCCTGCCGGGCACTCATAGCGTTCTCAAACGGCGTCAGATCGAACTGGTCGAGCACGTAGTCGCCCTTCTGGGTCTCATACGTCTGGCAATCCTGCATCGCGCGCGTAGGGTTCATGATGCGCTTGCAGTACTCGTCGATAAACTCTTTACCCTCAAAGATCTTTTGCTCCTTGAGCGCCAGCAGCGTCTGGCGACGCTCGTCCTCGTTCGTCGTCAGTCGGATGTACGTCTCGAGCGGGTTGCGGTCGCGTTGCGCCTACACCATCGCCACAAACCATCAGTCCACAGTCCGGAATCGAACATATTCCCAAGCACGTTCAAACCCACATTGCGCGCGCAGATCATGGCGCGGATGTTCGAGACCACCATCTCGTTCTGCTTGATGTCGCTCGCGACCGCCGCGTTCATCACGAGCTTCTTCGACAGCGCTTCGTCGGCCTGCTGGCGCTGGCTCTCCTGCTCGCGGAGCCGCGCCTGGAGCTGCTCAATCTCCTCCTTCAGGCGCGTCATCTCGTCTTTGCGCACATAATACGTGGGCTTTCGCTTCTTGCGCACGGTCTTGTCTGCGGGGACAGGTGGCGGCGGCGCCACGCTTTCCATGCTGTCGGACTCCTCGTTCTCGGTCGGCGTCGTCGTCCCGTCCGTGGACGACGCGATCGACAACACCTCGACGTCCGACGACGACAGCGGCGGCGACGCGGCCGACCGCGAGCCGACCACCGCACGCGCAGCCGACGACGGCGGTGCTGGCGCTGGCGGAGGAGCGTCCGGCGCCGTGTCCGGCAACCCCCAGCCACGCTTCTTGGACATGACGGACGCCACCTTGGCCGCCATTTTGTCCCACGTCTTGCCCATTTCCGACCGACTGTTGTTCCGAATCGGAGAGTGGGGCGAGATGATGGAGGAAGGAAAAAAGAGCGAGAGGAGTCGGACGAGAACGACCCCAAAAACCCAGGTGCTGTCGATGGTTGGGTGATTGGATGATTATGACACCGAAGAGGGAAGGTTTGGGCTCACTCAGTGAGAATGATGGTCACTGAGAATATCCAGGATATTTTTTGAGGCGGCAGAAATAATCCAAGATATATGAATGTAGCCATCTTCGGTGAGATCTCTGGCGCTGCCCTGTGGGGCTAGCCAATGTCCGGGTACGAGACGCGGCCGTCCCAGCGGCGCGCGACCGTCCAGAGCGGCTCGTAGCTGATGCGGCGCATGGGCGTGAGGCGATTGTCCACAATGTGCGCGATCACGACCGACAGGTTGATGTTGGCGGCCACGCTCCGCGGGATAAAGCGTATCAAAGCGAAAACGTAGACGTCCTTGGCGCGCACCAGTGCGTGGCAGCCGCCGAGCAACACGAATCCTTCGTCGCGAACGGCCTTGGCGCACGTCAAGTACTGGAGCGTGCGGTGTTTGGTGCTCGTGGTCTCACTTCCTTCCCCCTGGCGTCGATCGATCTCCTTGGTCACGAGCGTGTGGTAGTAGTAGTAGCCCGTCAGCGGTCCCCCACACCCATAGGCTTCAAACGAAGTGACAAAATCTGGGTGGCGCTTGTCACGTGGACTGTACTCGCTGCGGTTGCGGTACCACTGCATGATCTGGATCGCGCCGTACGCGATCGGGTGGCTGGCGAAAATCGTGAAACACACCCAGTGTTGGGTAAAGAACATGTCGGACGTGTTGCACTCGGCAGCGCCCAGCGAACAGTTCGGCTTGGTGGCTACGACGTAATGGTCAGGGTTCGTTTCGTTAAGTGACCGCATGAAGACCGCGAGCGTCCCGAGCATCCACGCGAGTCGTGCCACGTAGTACGAGTCGTTGTTGGCCATGCGCGGCCAAAGCGTCACGGCTGCACGCACATCGACTTGATGCATGAGAATGAAACTCAACCCGGCAACGTACACGACTTTCTTTGTAAAGACGTAGTGGAGCGTCGGGTTGGTCGCCAAGTACGCGATCGAAAAGATCTGGTAATACAACACGTACAGCATCTGAACCGAGATGATACAAAACGTCGGCAACCGCAGGATCTGGACCACCAAGTGGTACGATCGAGTGGGTCCGTTACGCAACGTCAGCACGACCATGAAGATCAGCAGGCCGAACGATTGCGCGGCGACGGCAAACGTAAATTGCAACCGTGGGAGCTTGATCCGCGCGCCGGCAATGCGGTAGAGCGTGATAAAGACGTGTTTGCTACCAGCAAAAGGCGCTTGGATCTCAAGTACATCGGCCAGCGTCGAGCCGTACGTGTTCTGGGCGATGATATCGTCAAAGCTCTGGCGCTTGCTTGTGGGTAACACGAGTCCCACTCGGCCGGTAGTTTTGCCGTTGAGATAAAACATGCGCTCACGCACAGCAACGGGAAGCGCCATGGTGTCCATGAACTGGTTTAAGGCACCGCGCGTCGACGGATTGAATGACCCGGACAGTAATCGCCAGTCATCATACTTGGGGTGCACGACCACTTTTTTCCCGTCGACGCAGGTCGGCGGCGTTGTCAGCCCGGTTAAGATGACTTCTCGTATGTTTTCGACCCACGTGCCGGCCGAGACAAGTCCAGTAACATCCGCCGGCGTCACAAGCCCCGGGATGTACTGAAGCGCGACGAACTCGGATCCGTTCCGACACAGCCCGTATGTGCTCACACTTCCCTGGTGCCCGGTCATCATAATGCAATCAATTGGGTTCTTCGGGTCCGGATTGAGGAATGCACACGCACCAGTGCCATACGTAGCGTACTCGGACGTGTTCATGTAGCTAAAATTGAGAAACTTGGTGGCCGTCGGCTGCGGGAACCAGTTCACGGCCGTGTCGTTGCTCTGCATTTTCTTGACGAACGCGGGGTAAAAGCCGTTGCCCAAGAAATAGGCCTTGGCGTACGACGCGTTCTTCTTGACGAGCAGTCCGCTGTTGTCGGTGAGATTCTCGGCGTCGATGGAGCTGAACACCAGCGGTGCCGACGCGATGGCGAGCGCCATGTACAACAGGAGGAGCCCAAGCGTCGCCCACACTGCGTGGGTATCACTTGGCGGCAGCTTGTCGACGAGCGCGTCGCCGCTATCGACAAGCAGGATTGGCCGCAGGTGGCGATAGTTCTGCGCGACAATGTCGTCCTCGAGGACTTTGATGGCGCTCACGCGACGTATGCGGCTGTCGCCGGCCCCGACCACTCGGCGCAACTGTCTCGACATGGTCCGCATAGGCGAGAGCCGGTCAGTCGACGCGAACTTGCTGCTCGTTTCAGTCTCTGAGCCACGGTGGTTTGCGACGACGCACCGGGCGGCTACGTCAGTCTCGACGGAGCCCTTGGCAGGGCGAATGGCGTCAACCGTGGCATCCACGAGGTCCTCTACGCTGGGGAGCCGGTGGCGCGTTTGTGTCCGCGCATTGAACGGATGTACTTGGGAATCAACCGCCTGGCCCGCCGTGGAATCCATCGTTGGCGCATCCGTACTGTCGTCGAGAAAGCGACGAGGCGCACCCACGTTGCTACTGGACGGTGCGGTCGGGAACACGGCCGTGGGCGTCGATGGGCGCCGCATGCCGCCTCGACTCGACTCGGACCCCTGTGGGGAAAGGATAAACTCATGCTTGCCGCACACGGGCGGGTGACCGTTTCGTCTCGACCGGTTGGTGTGTTCGCGGAGGGGTCGCAGCCACAAACTGCAAGCGGCGGTTGCTTTGGGAGTTGGGCTTTTGATCAAGCTCTTCGAGCAACCAATCTCAAGCCATTTTCAA
>JAADVT010000336.1:0-31679 GCA_023335895.1 Pythium rishiriense
CCCCCCCCCCCCCCCCCTGAGGCCTCGTCCTGGACCGTCCGTGGTGGCTGCTGCCATCCTTTTTTGCATATTCGATACAATAGAGTGCATGTTGTTCATTTTCCTCCCCCACAATTTTGTGTAATTTGTTCTCTACGGGCTCTACTTGGTCTTGTTGTCCATGGCCTCGGCCGTGGCCAGGAGCACGCGCTCGTACGTCGTGCACAAGTGGTCCAGGATCATGCGGTTCGACAGCTCCACGCGGCTAAACTCGTCGTTCTCCACGTGGAGCAGTTCGACCGACGCGGTGTCCGCCATGTCTGGCGTGTCCACCCCGTTCGGAGCATCCACCGCCGTGACCGTGGGCGTGCCAGCCACGCGGTGCAGATACAGGATACGACCCGGCGGAAACAGCGGCTCGAGCAGCTCCTCTGGGGCCTCTTGCTGGGCCTCTGGTTGGGTCTCTGGCTGGGCTTCTGGCTGGGCTTCTGGCTGAGCCTGGTGGGGCTCCGTTGGCTGCTGGGCCTCGCCCTCCGGAGTCTTGGATGTAGGCAAACGGAACTCGTCGAGAAGCGGCGCGACGGCCGCGAGCCCGAGCGCCGTGTCCTGGGTTTGCTTCACGATGGCCTCGGTGCTGCGCGTGATCTCGCCCTGGATCGCGGCGACGCTTTCCTCGAGCTTGGCCGTCTGCCGGTCGATCGCGTCCTCCACGTCACTCTTGAGCACATGCACACCCGCCGCCACGGTCTCCGAGACGTCCTTACTGCACAAACACACAACAACCAGTGTCACATCGCCACATCCTCAGCACAATTGAGACAAATCCACAACGTACATGGTCTCTTTCACCTCGGCGTGGAGCGTCTGCGTGGTCTGGTCGATCACCGTCTTGATGCGCGCACGGAAGAGGTCGAAATCCAGCGCCTTGCTCGCCGGTTTGGCTTCCTGGGTGCCTGTCGTCGTGTCTGGCTCCGCACTTGTGTCGACGCTGCTGTCCTTGGCCGAGCCAGCCTCGCTCGGCCCCGTAGACGCAAGCAGCACCTTGGACTTGGTCAAGATGGCCTGCAGCTCTTGGCGACGCGTGATCGCACCAGCAAGCGACTCGAGCCCGGCCACGGTCGCCTCGACCGACTCCCAGAGTTTCGTGTCGTCGCCAGAGTGCTTTTGCCGCTGTACGACCTGCTTGACGCTCTCGAGCCGCTCGCCCGCGGGCTGGTCCGTCCAGAACGCGGCCTTGGTGAGCTCGAGCGACGCCGACACGCGCCGCCCCACGGGCGTCTGCAGCACCTGCGACAGCTTCTGCTTGGCTTGCGCCTCCTGGGCCTGCTTGAGCCGCTGGAACGCGTCCGAGATCTCGTTCAGGTGCCGGTCCCGCGTCTCGCGCGCGAGCGACTTGTGTTCCTCGATCTCGTCGTTGACCATTTGCTTGAGCGCCGTGCGCCAGTCAAACTGCGCGACTTGGCGCTGCAGTTGCTCCATGCTGTGCTGGTGGAGCCGCGGCACGCAGTCGTCGCCGTTCACGACCGTCGTGACGTAGTCGGCACAGGCCTCGGCCAGTGGCTCGGTCAGACACGCCGGCGTCGCGAACGCCAGACACTGGACGCTCGGGAACTGCTCGCGCAGCTCCATGGCGGCGAGCGCCGACACGCCGGCACCCAGACTGTGGCCCGTGATCACCAGCGTGTAGTCGGGGTGGTCCTGCGTGAGCCGCGCGAGGTCCTCGCGCACGTTCTTGACGAGCCAGCGCGCGGCGTGGACGATCCCACGGTGGGCCTGCCCACCGGCAAACGGCTCGTTCATGAGGCAAATGTCCGTACAAAAGTCCAGGATCGACGCCGTGCCGCGCACAGCGAGCACGATCTCGCGCGCCGCGTCGTCGCGCAGCAGCACAAACTTGGGCGCGAGCACGCCGCCGTCGAACGCGCGCTCGACGGCGTCGCGTGGCAAGTGGGCCTCGTCGCAAAACTGGTCGGGCGAGGCCGCGTACACGGCGTCGCTGATGCGCACAAAGCGGAGCAGCCGCGCGAGCTCAGCGCGCGTGGGCGGTGCGTGGCGCTGGGTCGCGAGTCGCGGCGCGCGGCGCTCGCCCCGCTTGGCGCGCTCGACCGATGAGTGCTGCGCGAGCACCGTGAGCCCGAGCAGCCAGTCCGAGGACGTCCAGCTCTGGATCGCGCCGCTCTGGCCGACCATCTGGAGGCTCTCGGCCAGCACGTTGAGCGCCGGCAGCACGTCGGCCGCGAACGCGTCGAGCCCGACGCGCGCCGCGAGCTGCTCGAGCGTCTTGGCGTTGGTGTCCTTGTCGGCGTCCTCGGCCACGGCAGTGGCAGTGTCGTCGTGGAGGTCCTGCAGCAGCGACAGCCAGCGTGCGTGGACGGGCGCCCAGGCGGCGGCAGCGGCGCGCGTAGCGTACGGCCGCAGCGCCGATATGGTAGCGCCGGCCGCGGTCGTGAGCGTGTGGTTCATGCGACGAGTCGGCGGGAGGAGGAGACGGAATGACGGCGGACGCGAGCCGTGCGCGGGGCGCGGCAGGCGCCTCCGCCGGGAGGAGCCACGCAGAGGAGCCGTTCGGTGCAGTGAGCGCATCGTGGCGCGGAGCATGACGGAGGAGCGGAGGAGCTGTGACCGCGGAAGGAGCGGAGGAGGAGTGGGAGGAAGAACGGAGGAAAGATAGTGATGACACATGCTGCCCTCGGGCATTGCACGACCCGACAGTTGGGGGGACCAAGAGTGCGGGCTGATATGGAAGAGTGATGGTAACTGGTTCTCGAAGCGTTTCTGAATAGTCGGTTTCTATTTCTATCTGCGATAGTCCGTGAGGTTTTTTCATTTGATGGGATGGGATTCGCTGAAAACACACGAGAGAATCACAAAACCTGGCTTGGGGGCCCTCCCCCCCTGCCTCCCCCCCTTTTTGGATGTGATTGTGGCGAAAAAAAAGAGAAAACACGTTCTGTTCCGCTTTTTTTGATCCCATCCACCCTGTCAGGAACGTGGAAAAGCAGAACCGAAAGCCGCGGAGCCGCTCAACCAACTCGGCACGCGCGACCACGACGCGTTGAGCAGCAAGCACGCCGGTAGACACAGCCCACTACCCGACTCTACACCACAACACACACCATCACATACACAGACAGCATGGGCGACCGAGGCGGCGCGACGCGCAAGTTCAAAGTGGTTCTGCTCGGCGAAGGTCGGTTCTCCTCTGGAACCGGTTCTTTGATCTCGCCCACCTCCTCTCCGCTCCGCGCCGACAGGAAGAGGGGTGAAGGGGGGAGGGAATGGAGATCACACTTGAGAGATGGTACGGTCGGACGCTCAATTATGTTCTCTTGTCGAATTCGAATAGGCCGCGTGGGCAAGACCTCGATCCTGCTGCGGTACATCAAGGGCGAGTACGACGACCGGCAGGTCTCGACGCTCCAGGCGAGCTACTTGGACAAGCGGCTCATGGTGGACAACCGCAAGGTGCAGCTGTCGCTGTGGGACACGGCCGGGCAGGAGCGCTTCCACGCGCTCGGGCCGATCTACTACCGCGACGCCGACGGCGCGCTCCTGGTCTACGACATCACGGACGACGAGTCGTTCCGCAAGGTGCGCACGTGGGTCAAGGAGCTGCGGCGCATCGTCGGCGACGACATTGACATCTCGATCGCCGGCAACAAGAGCGACCTCCAGCGGAGCCGCAAGGTCAGCGAAGAGGACGCCAAAAAGTACGCCGAAAGCGTGGGCGCGACCCACTTTTTGACCTCGGCCAAGCTTAACCGCGGGCTCGAGGACGTGTTTGTGGAGCTCACCAAGCGCATGCTTTCACGCACGACCGCGACCAAGAAGAAGATCGGGCTCATCGCCGACGACGAGCCGCCCCTCGCACCGCCGCCGTCGTCCGCGGCAGCCCGTGCCGCCGAGCGCGGCGGACGCGCGACCACGGGCTCCATGGGGCGCGCGGGGGGCGCACCACAGGCCGCTGCCGGACGGAGCTCGGAATCGCACGCACCACGCGCCGCGCGCGACGCCGGCCGTGACGCGGCGTCGCTGTCGCAGTCGCAGCCGCCGCCACGGACGAACCGCCAGGTCGTGATCGACGACGACGTCGACGACCCGTTCAGCTCGCCCTCGCGGATGGCCGACGGGCTGCGCGTGCGCGGCGCGAGCAACCACCAGGCACAGCAGGAGGCGACCAAGGCCAAGTCGGGCTGCTGTTGATCATGGCGCGCATTGGGGAGAACCGACGCGACGCCATGGGTAGAGCAAAAGAATACGAAAAGGCTGGCGACAGCGGAAGAGCGGACAACGGATGTGGGAATGATGAAACTCGATTCATTTTTGTGGTGGCGTGCTTTCTGATACTTCTCGATGCTGATTGTATGGCGTGCATCGGCCATGTGTGTGTGACTCAGACTTTTCCGCCCGCCACCGACGGAGCTGCTCGGGGTCCCAATGGCTTCAACACGGCAGCGACCATCACTCCGTATGGGGGGACTGAACACAGATCTGTCCCAAATTTAGTATTTATTGGGTTAGTCTATATATTAGGCTGGTTCATATTAGCCTGCATCCTCAGCCGGCGCCAGTCAAAAAGTGGCCTCCCCATCAATTCTCGAACGGCTACGATGAGCGACACCGAGATGCCGGACCCGCGCTTCGCGCTGCCGACCGAGGCGCCCGCGCCGTCGGAGGCCACGGCCAAGACGTCGGAGACCAAGGCCGAGAAGAAACGCAAGGCCGCGGCGCTGCTGTCCAAGGAGACACTCGAGGCGTACCGCGCGCGCGCGGCCAAGCGGGGCGTCGTGTACATTAGCCGTGTGCCGCCGTACATGAAGCCCGAGAAGCTCAAGCACCTGCTGGGCCAGTACGGCGACATCAACCGTATCTACCTCGTGCCCGAGGACAAGATCCACCAGAAGAAGCGCGTCGCGGCCGGCGGCAACCGCAAGACCAAGTACACGGAAGGCTGGGTCGAGTTCGAGGACAAGAAGGTCGCGCGGCGCGTGGCCGAGATGCTCAACACCAAGCAGATCGGCGGCCGCAAGCGCGACTACTACCACGACGACATGTGGAACCTCAAGTACCTCAAGGGTTTCAAGTGGGATCATCTCACGGAGAAGATTGGTGCGTCCGTGCGTTCGTGTTGTTGGTGTGTTTTGTGGCGAACTCTCTAATCTCTGTGGCTTCCTTCCCTGACAGCGTACGAGCAACGCATCCGTGAGCAGAAGCTGCGCATGGAGATCTCGCAGGCCAAGAAGCTCAACGACGAGTACCTCGAGCGCGTCGAACAGTCCAAGCAGTTCGAGAAGATGGGCGAACGCAAGGCCGCGGTCTCGAGCGACGCCGACGGCAACACCGAAGCTACCAAGATCCGTCGTACGTTCCAGCAGAAGGCGCCCGCTAGCAGCAAGGACCACCAGTCGCTCGCTGACGACGGCGCGCTGCTGGGCAAAGTGTTTGCCCACAAGAAGCGGAAAACCGAGTAACTAACTGGACCGAGTTGACGTACTGTTTTGTCTACATGGTATTCGTTTTGTTTGTTCTCTTTGTCCTTTTTCCAGTTTTCAGTGTCGCAACCCGACAAGAATCTTCACTTGCTTGCTGTTGTTCGCGACCGTCACGCATCTTCAAACTCACATGCACAACGTGACATTCCCCAGCTTACAGCTCCTCCTTGGCCTCCGAGGCCGGCGCGAGCACGGGCTCTTCGTTCTCGAGCGGCACGAACACGGTCTGCGACTCGCCATCCTCGGGCTTGCCCACGAACTCGAGTAGCACCCGGTCGCCGTCCTTGACCGTCCACTTGTGGCCCCTGAAGGTCGAGTAGAGCGAGCGCCCGTGAGGTTCGATGGTCGTCATCTTGGTACTCGACCAGTACAGGTCCACAGCGCGGCCCGACGGGTTCTGGAAGATGACGTTGAACTTGTCCGAGTTCGTGTCGTCGTCGTCGAGCCCGTAGCGGCGCTTGTTCCAGACCCAGAGGTTTGCGCCCCACTTGGTGCCGTCGAGCACGGGGCAGCCACCGTGGAGCGACATGGGGTCGAGCTCGCCGTTGGGTTTTTGGCTGTAGAAGAGCACGGCGTGGGCCTTGCGCGGGTACGCCGCGAGCTTAGTCGAGCACTTGTTGACCATGTCGGCCTCCCACGAGTCCGGCTCGAAGAGCTCGGCGCCGCGCGCCTGGTACTCGCTCACGTCCTTCGGGTGGTTGTACGAGTCCGGGAGCCCCTCGGGCATGTCCGCGAGCGGGAATACGGTCTGGCCGCCGCGCGTGACGTTCGAGAGGTACATGAACACAGTCGCGAAGCGGTTCGAGCCACCCTCGGACGGGTCCCAGTTCCACGTGTTGGTCGTGTACTTTTCAAAGTAGTCGGTGTGCGCGATGTATGCCTGCTTCTGCTTGTAGCGCAGCAGCTGGAGGCCGTCGCACATGTCAGGCTGGTACTCGCCAAGCGAGAGCACGTCGAAGACGCGCTTGCGGATCGCGATGGCCGAGTCCGAGACCTGGTCGAACGCGTTCTCGCTCGTGCGGTGTGCCGACTTGCGCTTCTTGCCGTTCTGGTGGCCCACGGCCGACTGCTGGAGCTTGTTGGCCTCGTCGTCGATCTCGAGGATGCGCTCGATGAGCCGGTCGGCTTCCTCGTACGAGAAAAAGTTGTGCAGGTGGAACGTGCGCGGCGACTCGGACAGCGACTCGATGATCACGGGCTTGCCCGTCGGGTTGTCCTCCGGCTCGACGTACACACGGTGGCCGAGCTTGACGAACGGGAACACAAAGAGCAGCCCGGGCGCGACAAGGTAGAGCCGGTCGCCATTGGCCACGTCCGCGTACGAGCGCACGAGCTTGCCGTTGCCGTTGTACACGCGGTCCGCGAGTCCCGACACGGGCGTCGCGTCGAGCGACTTGACGGTCTCGACCTCGATGAATTGCGACAGGTACTCGGCGAGCTCCGAGCCGCTCTTGCCGTGGAGCAGGTCGGCGCTGAGCTGCATCTGCACGCCACCCGTGGAGTAACCGTTCTTGTAGAGCGTGACGCTCTTGGCGGCGTGGAGCTCGGCGAGCGAGCGCGTGGCCACGGTGAGCTGGAACTTTTCGTGGAGGTGCTCCCAGTTGAGGTACACGACCGCCAGCACGAGCAGCGCCGTGAGCGAGCCGCCGAACTTGGACGCCTTGCCCATGGTGGAGGAGAGCTCAGGGGGAGAGATCGACACGACGCCGAGATCGATTATGAGGAACTGAGCTGCTCGAAAGACGCCAAGAGCGCCTTGCAACGGATGTCACATCCGTCAACATCCACTGACGCCCTTCAAATGACTTGTTTTTTGTATGGATTGGTTTGGCTGAAAGCTGCTAAAGGCGTGGAGTCCAACGCCGACGTGTTTCTGTCTCAGTGAGCTCTCTCTCCAAAAGAAGCCGGATCAAAGGGGCGTGAGGAGGTGATATCTACTCAGATAGAGTCAGATGGTACGACATGGGCTCTCATCCAATGGAAAGACTTCAAATAGACATATCCTCAGACTCAGATAAATACCCACTTCAACTGAGCGGTGCAATTGCGACTCGTCTTGCAATCCATGGCACGTGGCAGACTGGTGCTCGATCTCTCGTGGATGGCCGTCTCTACCGTCACATGCGAGACGCACAGATCAGCGACGGACATCCACGTCGCTGATGCGGCGTTGGCTGTAGGTACGTACGTATATTCGTCTTCGTCGTCACACTAGCTATAACGCCTGGATCCTCTACGGTACGGAACGTTCATGCGACCTCGTTATTCGGCGTCAGCGATCTTACAGCAAGTGGTTCTTGACGAGCTTCTGGTACTTCTGGTAGGCAAAGCCCACGAGACCCGCGAGCGCGACAACCAGCACAAAGAACGGCAGGCGCCAGCCCGACGACGCCACGACCAGCTCGCCCTCGACCTGGGTCGCGATCTTCTGCTGGACATCGTTCTTGACACTCTCGAGCTTCTGGCCGATCTTGGACTCGACCATGCTGTTCATGCGCTCAGTCAGCGCCTGGATCTTGACGTGGTTCTCGCGTTCCTTCTCGCGCAGCTTCTGGACCGTGTTTTGCGTCATCTCCTTGAGCTCCTCGAACCAGTGCTCCGACTCGATGTGGAAGTTCGCGATGAACTTTTGCAGAATCGTGATCTTGCAGTTCTGGTCGCACACCGTGCTGTCCATGAGCTTGTCAAAGTCCTTCGAGTAGTTGTGGGTCCACACTTCCGAGTCGGCGTGGGCCACTCCGTAATCGTTCATGTCGTCAAACGTCTGGAGCTTGAGAATGTCGTGGTTGTCCGCGAGCGAGCCCGTCGACGCCGTGACACCAATCGTCGCGCGGCGCAGCCACTCCTTGGAGAAAGGCAGCGTGCCTTCGTAGCACTCGGTCCACTTGCCCTCGGAGCGCGGGTCCACTTCGAGTGTGAGCTTCTGGCTCTCGATCTTGACGCGGATGCGCGAGGAGCTAAACACCGGATCGAACGAGGCGCTGTTGGCGTGGAAGCGGAACGCCGCGTCACACCCGACCTTGGTCTCGTCGTTGAGCACGTCGAGCGTCTTGGTGCCGTCGTTGATCTGCACGGTCACGTCCTTGTGGCCGCCGCGGTGTTCGACGTTGCGGAACGTGTCGAGCACGATACCGATGCCGTAAAACTTGTCCGTGAACCCATGGTTGTCGCCCGGCGCGTGCTGCTGCTCGTGCGTGATCCAGAGGCCGATGCCGTCGCCAAACCACTTCTTGCCCTGCCCGTGGATGCGGTAGGTGAGCACGGCCACCATTTGGTCATTGTTGATGGTCTGCCGGCTCCAGACGTTGCCGCGCTTGCTCTGGCGGTCGGGCGTGAGGCGGATAAAGTTCTTCTTGACCTCGGTCGAGCCGCCGAACGAAAAGTCCTCCGACACGATGCGCGTGCCGGCGGCGTCGACCGTGTCGTACTTGTCACCAAAGCTCAGCTGCTTGACGGGCGCCGCAGCCGCCGACGCGCACAGCGCCGAGAGGCACAGCAGCGACTTGATCATCGAGCGCATGGTGGGTCCGGCGGAGGAGGGGGAGAAGGAAGGGAGGAGGAGGGGAGCGAGGGGGAGAGCGGAGCCAAGTGCGCGGATTGATTGACCCGATGATGTGTGCCCACGACTGCCGCCCAAGAAATCGCCACGTGGGGAGGCCCAACTGAATAGAGCGCCCTCGAACTTAGCGGACGAGACTATCCAGTTCGAGAGGTCCATATGGACGTGTTATCAGACCACTTGGTCGGGATTTAAGAGAGGCCATCGACAAGAGTCGGATGAAAAGCGATCCGGATTTAGCAGAGATCGCGTGTCAAGTGACATGGGTTCATCTTCGGTGTGGATGGAGAGACGAAGTGCAAGCACCAGTGCGCATGAACCGGACGGAATTCGAACAGCGATCATTACACCACAATCAGCAGCTCAGGAGCGAATCACTGATGGAGTCACTGTGTTACAGTAGGAGTCACTTACTACGTAGTGTGTACCGAAGAAAAGATGAGAGTAATTCGAGGACGTGGAACGTGGCCACAACAACTGTCCAAGAACACGTCTCAGCCGAAGCGCATCGAAGAAACGACGCAGAGGAATGGAAAACGCATGCACAGCTTTCACAATTATCGGTAGTGCAATGGGGTAGCAGTGAGCATGGGTACTCAAGGCGGTTCCCTTCGGAGGGCTGGAAAGAATCTAGAGCAAGTGCGACTTCATCAGCGCCTGGTACTTACGGTACACGGCGAAGGCACCGGCACCGAGGCCGATCACGAGCAGGAAGAAGGGCGTCTTCCAGCCACCAGTCGCGCTGGCGTTCTCGGTCAGCTCCTTGGTGATCTTGTAGTTGACTTCCTCGCCCAAATCGCGCTGCTTCTCATCAAGCGCCGAGTCGATCTGCTGAGCGACCTTCTGCTCGATCTCGGCAACGCGGCGCTCGTTCTCCTGCTCCTGCTTCTTGAGCTTGGCGACGTTGTTCACGGTCTTCTCCTTAAGGTCAGTGAAGCGGTGCTCGGCCTGAATGCGGAAGTTGTTCAGCTCCTTCTGCAGCACGGCGATGATGCAGTCCGTGCCACAGTTGGGCGAGTCCAGCCACTTCTGGTAGTCCTTCGAGACCGAGTGGAGGATCACATCGGCATCCGCGGCCGCGGCCGCACTGTCCGAGGCCTCGGTGAAGGCCTCAAAGCGGATAATGTCGTGGTTGTCGGCGAGCGCGCCCGTGGCGCCCGTGATACCGATCGTGCGCGTTCGCAGCCAGTCCGACGCGAAGGGAAGATCCACTTCCTGGCACGCTTCCCAGCGTCCGTTGCTCGCGGCATCCACTTCGACCGTGAGCTTGGTGCGCGCGATCTTGACCTTGATGCGCGACATGCTGTGCACCGGGTCAAATGTCGCGCTCTTCTCGTGGAAGCGCACGGCCGCGTCGCAGCCAACACGCGTCTCGTCGTTCATCTGCTGGATGGTCTTGGTGCCGTCGTTGACTTGGATGCTGATATCCTTGTGGCCGCCGCGGTGCTCCGGGTTGTTGAACGTGTCAATGACGATACCGACGCCATCAAACTTGTCGATAAAGCCGTGGTTCGGGCCCTGCACGTAGCTGCTCTGCTTGGTGAACCAGAGCCCAATGCCGTCGCCAAACCAGCGCTTGCCCTGGCCGGAAATGCGGAACGTGAGCACGGCCGAGAACTCGTCGCGCGCGAGCGGCTCGCGGTGCCACAGGTGGCCGCGCTTGCTCTGGCGGTCGGTCGTGAGGCGCACAAAGTGCTTCTTGACCTCGGCGCTTCCGCCGTGGGTCCACGTGTCGTTGACGACGCGGCGGCCGTCCGTGTCGACCTTGTCGAACGGCGGCTTGAACGACAGGTCGTCGAGGCGCTCGGCCTTGGCGGCGGGCGGCGCGAGGAAGGCGGCGCAGACGCACAGCGCTGTCGACAGGAGCGAGACGCCGCGCATCGTGCTGCTTTGAAAAGGCGGCAGGGACAGAGAGAGAGAGAGAGAGTGCGATGTGGCGCCTCCCCCCTTGACTCGGATCAATTGAGCTGTTGCCGAAGCGTGACGTGGAGCGCAGCGGCGGCGACGGGGACGGACGCGAACCTGCGTTATTCCATTCTCATTAATAGAGGGTGTAAAGTAGCCCCCAGTGGAAAAGAGTCGGATCTGAGTCCCTCGAGAGAGTGGCATGTCATAATGTGTTCCACCCGGCTTTTGAGGTTTATTACACATCCAGTGAGATGAACACGCTCCGAGGGGAGCTCTCGTTCCTCCGCCCGGCGGATGCCCGCGGCGTTGGTGAGCAGCCATGATCCCTCCCGGATCCTCGGTCGTGAGCGAGTCCTCTCCTCTTCATCATGGGTTGAACCTCACCGTGTCACCCAACGATAGACGAGTCCCGGACTAGTCGATGAGGAGGCAGCACCCACGGTCCCGTCAAGTGAGACCCTTGGTGGCGGAGGGAGGAGCGGAGGGGAGGAAAAAGGTGGAGCCATTTCACACGGCTCCCTCGGGCTCTCGTGGGCCTGGCGAGCAGCTCCACGACCGGGTGTGGCTCTCTCCGGCGGAGGCGGGAACACGCGGCGGAGAGGAGGCAGTGAGCGGAGCGCATCCTCTCCGCCACGGGGAGCCCCCGTTATATTTCTCTCTCACCGGATGAGAAAAACCTCGAGGTTATATTTGCTGTATCGATCGAGGTTCTTTCCACCGACTGCCCCTTGTGGTCGGGTGTCAGAGAGAAGCCTCGGGGCGGGGTTTCCCTTCCGGCAAAGCAGCGGCGCGGCGCGAACGCGAGGCGACCGATCACCCTCCGCTCCCCTCCGCTCCCTCCTCCTCCTCCTCCTCCGCCTCCTCTCGCGCTCCGCCACGTGCGATCCCCTGCGTTGATCCGTTCCGCCATGGAGTACGAAGTGCTCTGGGGCGACGGGCCCCTCGGGCTCACGCTGCGGCCCGACCTGGGCGAGGACATGCCGCCGGTCGTGGGGCGCATCACGCGGCAGGACTCGGCGGCCGCGCTCGCCAAGGTCGCGGTCGGCGACATGCTCGTGAGCATCAACGGCATCGACACGGCCCGCCAGGGCTACGACCACGTCGTCGACCTGCTCCAGAAGATCCAGCGCCCGGCGACGCTGCGCTTCCGCGTGCCGCGGCCCGTCTCGGGGGCCAACTCGGCCGTGCTCGGCGTGCCGCGCGTGCCCAGCATGGCGCGCGAGCGGTCGTCGCGCCACGCGCACCACCGCGACACGCGCGGCTCGACGGCCTCGACCTCGTCCATCTCGTCCACGGGCTCGGCCGGCGGGCTGCCCATGGCGCCGCCCCGCAAGAACGAGCAGTACACGGTCGTGTGGACCGAGGGCCCGCTCGGCATGATCCTGCGGCCCGACGACGACGACGTCCACGTGCCGTGTATCCGCAAGATCACGGGCAAGGGCGCCGGCACGGGCATGGAGCGCGCGGCCGTCGGCGACGTGCTCGTGGCCGTCAACGGACAGGAGACCAAGTCGCTCGGGTTCCGCAGCACCATCTCGCTGCTCAAGACCATCCGCAAGCCGGCCGTGCTCAAGTTCAAGCGCATGCACCGCCGCGTCTCGCGCCGCCGCTCGTCCCGCGAAGACAACCCGACGTCCATCTCGATCACCGACGGCGTGCCGCCGCCGCTGCCCTCGAGCGGGAGCGGCAGCGCGCCCAAGGAGTACGGCGCGTACGACATTGTCTGGCGCGAGGGCGACCTCGGCCTCAAGCTCAAGCCGGGCGACCGCGACGTGCCCGTGCTCAGCAAGCTCACGGGCAAGGGCACCGCCAGCGGCCTCCAGAACGCCAACGTCGGCGACGAGCTCGTGTCGGTCAATGGCGTGCTGGTCGAGGGCCAGGCGTACCACGACACGCTGCGCATGCTCAAGCACTCGGTCAAGCCGGCCGTGCTGCGCTTCCGGCCGGGCCGCGACCGCCGGGCGTCGGGCATGTCGATTACGTCCATCTCGTCGACGCGGTCGGCGCCCAGCACGACGCGCGAGCACATGCGCGCGCGCAGCGGCCACGTGCCGATCTACGACACGGGCCGCCTGCCGCAGCCGCCCGCGAGCTTGCCGCGCTCGACCTCGTCCAAGATCTCGCGGTCGCCCAGCGGCGAACGCAAGAAGAAGAAACGCATTCCACTGGATCTCGCCAAAGAACTTGTCGCGGCCTCGCAAGGCGTGGAGCTCGAAAGCGCTGTGTTTGCCGGTCTCCCGATTCCCATGATCCAGGAAGGCACGAACGAAGCCCACCTGCTCCGCGTGGAGGCCAAGATGTGCATCACTGCCAAGAAGGACCAGACGCGGAATGGGCTCACGCCGAAAGAGGCGCTGCTGCGAGCCGAAGAGGAAGCGCGTGTGCTCCAGGAGGCCCTGGAGCGTGTCAAAAACCAGGCGAAGGCTTACGAGACAGCGCTCGAGCACCAAAAGAAGGAGCAGTTGCTGAAATCTGCCACGCAAAACAAGCCAGGAGAGGTCGTGAAGAAGCACAACATTCTGCTGGACGAGCTGGCGGGTGCGATCGCTGGTCTCAAGCGCGACTCGTACAGTGAAGTCGATGTGGTTCCCATGACGCTCGGTAACGAAGACGAGATTCAGGGTCTAATGGACGACCTCCAGAGCGTGATGAACATTCCCGTGGTCGTGCCCTCGACCAAGTTCTGCGCTGAGTGCGGTGCGACCGAGAAGGAATCAAAGCTTGACCTGGACGACGACGGCAACTACTACTGCACGGACTGTTGGGAAAACTACAACGGCGTGCCTGACGCGGCTGTCAGCCCAGCTACTGAGACTGTACCCCTTTCTCCGCCACCAGCTCCTGTTGTTGCTCCTGTTGTCGCGGAGAAGAAGCCAGAACCGACCTATTCACCGCCGCAGCCGTCTCTTACGAAGAGCGAGAGTGCGACGTCGTCACTTTCGAGATTGTCTTCCGTGGAACGCGAACAGGAAGAGAAAAACGCTCGCGTCGAGGCCGAGAAGAAGCTCATGGAGCTGAAGGAGCTGAAACGCACGGGCTCGACGAGATCGCTTGAGCGCCAGTCCTCGAGTATGAATGCGGCCGACCGAACGCGACGAGAGCGTCGTGGTCTGGAAGAGCTTGCTCAGGCGCTTTTGGAAGAGGAAGAGCGCGCACGTGCTGAGGGTAACCTCACACTCGCGAAGAAGCTGAGTGCACAGCGGGCTCGTACCATGGCGGAAGCCAAAGCAGAACAGCAACAGAAGCGGAATGGCCTCGGCCACTTTTCGTCGATGCGAGATGTGCTGGATACGAGCGAGCCCGAGTTCTCTCGTTTCTACAAGAACGGCACCAAGAACGGATCGAGCGGCATGAGCAGCAGTTACGACGGTCCTTCGTCTGTGATTGCCGAGGCCGCCGCGAACGACGATGTGCCGCCACCCGTGAGCTTGAAGCGGTCGGTCACGCTCGACTCGCCGTACGCGTCCTCCTCCAAACCGTTGGAGATCCCTGCGACGACAACAGCTGTGGCCGCTGCGGCGTCAGAGCCCGCCGTCGTGGCAAACGACTACGACGATGTTGACGAAGACGAAGAGGCTGAAGACCAGGTGGACTTGAGCGATGGTGACAACGACGTGCTGCGAGAAGTGGAAGAGAAGAACTTTGCATTGGCCAAACAGCTCGGCGAGGCCCACAACGTGATTGAGCGTGCTCGTCAGTCGATCATGCTCTCGGGCGACGAGACCGCCGAGGAGATGTCGTCGGCGCTGGGTCTGACCGAGGACCAGATTAGTTTATTTAAGAAACTAACGAGCCAGGCCGACGAGCGGATGTCGACGGTGGACCGCCTGCATCCGGACGACGACGACTCGGACTCGGAGGACTCGGACTCCGACCGGTCCGAGAAGAGCGGTGGTGGTGACGGCGACGACGACGAGGATGAAGAGGATGAAGGCGTGTGGATCTAAGTGTCCTCGTTTTTCTCTCTCCAAGTGCCGTGTCCGTAAGTAAGTAGATCCCTTGTAGCAACTGCCTTTGCGCCGTCGTGTATCAGGCGGCGTATCTGGGCGCCCGTGGGGTCGTAGCCGAGCGCGCTCCCCTCCCCTCCTTCTCCTCCTCCTCCTCTTTTTAGATTGCAGATACACATCGCCCATGCCGTAGAAACAACGTCTTGCGTCTCTCCATCCATCCTTTCCTCTCCAAAATGTTCCTCCTCCATCACACGTCGCAGACCCAATCTCGCTGGAACCAAAATTTCGGTTCCTTCCTTGTGATTGGCTGTATATTTGTATTATATCCAATCAGACGCTTCCAACGAGCTCCCCCTCTTCCGTTCTTTTGTCCCTCTCGCCCCATCGGGTCGTTTTTGACTGCCCTCAAAACGCCTTTCTCACTCGAGCAGCTCCGCGGAACAATGGCGACGGGGAACGACGGCAACGGCGCCGACGCGCCGCCGCCGCAGGGCCTGCTGGACCGCGCGTGGCCCATCCTGCGTGTGTTTCTCATGTGGTACGCCTTCCAGACTTTCATGGGCAAGATCGGTTTCCAGAACCAAGTGCCGAACGGCGGCCACGCTGCGCTGGACTCGGCGCCGCAACCGTCGGCGGCGTCGGCCATCGTGACGCCGGGCTCGTCGTCGTCGTCGCAAGTCGCCGCACGCGACGTCGCGTTCCGCAATGCGTTTTCGCCCGGTGACGCCATGGCGCTCCGCGTGTACGTGTCGCCGGCGCCGGTGTTTTCATTCGCGGCGCTCGACGCCGACGCCGAGCGCGAGCAGCTGCGCTGGCACGTCAAGGACCTGACGTACTCGTCGGCGGGCAACCCGCACCGCGAGGACGCGCAGTGGGCCCAGGAGCTCAACGTGACGCTCGACGACGCGCTGCGGCTCCGCAACGGCTCGCTGTTTGCCCACGTGTTTCTGACCAAGGCCGGGTTCTCGCCCAACCCGCAGGACGCCGACTACGCGCGCACGGCCACGACCTACCGCCGCGTCGAGCTCGTGACCTTCCGGCCGCGCCCCAAGGTTGTGAAGACGCGCAAATTGCTGCAGGCCACGGAAGACACCGAGGACGAAGACGAAGCAGCGGCGCTCGTCGAAGCCGAGACCGCCGCTGTGGACACGACGTTTGTGGCCATGTGGAAGCCGTCGGTGCTGGTCAACGTCGTGTTTGATACGACCGTGTTTTCCGCCCAAGTGCGCCCACCGCCGTTTCTCGCGCCGTTCCTCGAGCTCGACAAGGACTCGCAGACGTACGCGCCGATCCTGTACGCGAACGAGTTTTGGTCGCTTGAGGAAAACTTGATGTTGATCAACAAGACCACGCACACCCTGCCGCTCGCGCTCGCGTTCTACCCGCTGCCCGTGTACAAGTTTGCGCTGTACACACAGATGGAACAGAACTTTCGCAACCAGGAGGCCGCCGGCGCGACCACCAAGCGCGACACGGACAGCATCAAGCGCATGTTCATCGAGACCAACCCGTACCTGCTCGCGGTCACGATGGTCGTGTCGCTGCTCCACTCGCTGTTTGACTTTTTGGCGTTCAAGAACGACGTGAGCTTTTGGAAGAACCAAAAGTCGCTCGCGGGGCTCTCGCTGCGCTCGATCGCGCTCAACACGTTTTTCCAGCTCGTGATCTTCCTCTACTTGCTGGACAATGACACGTCGTGGATGGTGCTCATGAGCTCGTTCGTCTCGCTGATCATCGAGTGCTGGAAGATCAAAAAGGCCGTCGTGGTCTCGCGCGACGCCAACAACAAGCTCACGTTCTCGGGCGTCGAGAGCTACACGGACTCGCCCACGGCCGAGCACGACCGCGTGGCCGTCGCGCACCTGTCGTACGTGCTGTACCCGCTCATTGTGGGCTACGCCGTGTACTCACTCGCGTACGGCGAGCACAAGGGCTGGTACTCGTGGGTCGTCAAGTCGCTCACGAGCTTTGTGTACATGTTCGGTTTCATCATGATGACGCCGCAGCTGTACATCAACTACAAGCTCAAGTCGGTCGCGCACCTTCCGTGGCGCGCCATGGTCTACAAGTCGCTCAACACGTTTATCGACGACCTCTTTGCGTTCGTGATCAAGATGCCGTGGATGCACCGGCTCTCGTGCTTTCGCGACGACCTCATCTTCTTCGTGTACCTGTACCAGCGCTGGAAGTACCCCGTGGACGCCACGCGCACCAACGAGTTTGGCCAGCCCGGCGAAGACGAGACCAAGGCGGAGGAGACCCCCAAGCAGCTCACCGAGGCCACGACGACGGAGACGGAGACCACGACGACCGAGACGGAGACCACGACGACCGAGACGGCCCACGAGACGGAGCGCGTGTCGACCAAGTACCTCAAGGTCACCAAGCGCACCAAGACAACGACGACGGCCGAGTGACTTGGGTGAGTCGAGGAGCTCCTGTTTTTGATTGGCTGTAATGTCGAATAGATCATTTCCATTGGCTTAAAATTATATGACCATCACTCTCTATCCCTGTGCGTCGCTTCAAGATCTCTCTGCCAAGAGCTCCGACAGTCAGTCCTCTCTGTTCACAAACGCCCCCATGGTGAGCGACACAAGCGTAGACGCGCTGCTACTCGGCGCGGGCGTCGGGCGCGACGCGAGCTTCGACGACGATGCCGAGATCGACCTCGCGCGGCTCGCGGCGCCCGACCGCGAGGCCATCCTGGCGCGGGTCACGCCCGACGACTCGCTGCCGCCCGACGCGTTTGCGCTCTCGCAGAACGAGATCCGGCGCGAGATGATCGACCGCGGCATCCAGCCCAAGGGCTTTTACAACGACGACGCCGCGCGGCTCCAGGAAGAGTTCAACCGCGAGCACGCGGCCGAAAAGGAGTCGCGCCTGCACCAAAAAGTGCAGCTCGCGGCGCGCGCCTACCTCAAAGAGACGGTCCACCGCCGCAAGATGGAGCGCGAGCGCGAGCTCCGCGAAGAAGTGGCCGAGCTGGCGCGCGACGCGGCGCTCGACGTCTGGCTCCAGCTCGTCCAGCGCCACGAGACGCCGCGCCACGCCGCGCTGCGCGTGACCAGCGTCGGCGCGCGTGCGCTGTGTAAGTCGCTCGTGTTCAACCACTCGCTCGCGGCGCTCACGCTCGCTCGGAACGCGCTCGACGACGCCGCCAGCAAGTCGCTCGCGGCCATGCTCGCGCGCAATGCGACGCTCCAGCGGCTCGACCTCGAGGGAAACGCGCTCGGGCCCGCGGCGTGCCGCGAGCTCGCCGACGCGCTCGCCAAGAACCAGGCGCTCGTGTTTCTCTCGCTCGAGAGCAACCCGCTGACCGACGACGAAAAGGATTTCGGCGGCGTGGCCGCGCTCAGCGCGGCGCTCGCCAAAAACGCGACGCTCCGCACGCTCAACCTGTGGCGCACGCGGCTCGGCACGGACGGCGGCAAGCTCGTGGCACAAGGCGTGGAGAAGAACACCACGGTGTTGTGTGTGGACGTGGGCAACAACCGCATCGCGAGCGCCGACGGCGTCCGCATCGCCACGCAACTCGCCAAGAACCGCGCGCTGTATGACGCGCGCGAGGACAAGCAGGTGCAGCTCCGACAGGCGCAGCTCGCGGCCGCGCGCAAAGAACACGCGCGGCAGGACGAGCTGCAACGACAGAAGGAACATGTACGTGGCTTGGGTGGGGGTGTTGTAGGAGTGATGAGATCTCATGTCTGAGTTTTTTTGTGCAATTCCCCCGCCAGGAAGCATGGATCGAAGAACGGAAGCAGGAACGCCAGCAGGAGCGCGCCGAGCAGGAGAAAGAGCGCCAGCGGCTCCAGCAGCTCGAGGAAGACCGACTTCGGCAGATCGCAGCGCGCAAGGCCGCCGAATTCCAGGCCAAGCTCGAAATGGAGAAAAACAAGAAGAAAAAGGGCGGCAAAGGCGGCAAGAAGAAAAAATAAGCCCGTTCAAAACGGTCAGCGGCGCACTGCCGCTGACGACGGCCGGCGGGGTGTCTTCCCCGTGGCCGACGCTGGTCGCGAGGGCTTGCGTGGAGCCGTAGTGCTGCTACTCCCCTTGTCAATACCTGCTGCGGTCGTGTTGTTTTTCTTCTTCGGCGACGACGTCTTGGACGTGGTCTTTTTCTTCTTCTTCTTGGTCTTGCGTCGCTTGCGTAGCTTCTCGTCGAGCCGCACACGGCGCCGCGTGAGAAAGCCGCGCACAACGGCCTGGAGACGGGTGATAAACTTGAACAGATTCAGCTCGCGGCGTCGCCGGCGCGCGTCCTCAGCCTCGCGCGCGCGCTGCTCCACGAGCTGATGGTGGCGATCCTCGTCCACGCGCTCAAAGTACGTCGCGAGCCGGGCGACATCACACGCTCCGTCTAGCATCTCGTCGGTCGCGCGTGCAAGTTCATCGTCCAGCGCAGTCATCTCGTCGTCGTACTTTGCCAGGAGGTCGTGGAGGTCGGCGACCGCGCGTGCCACGCGCTTGCGGTCGTCGCTCTCCTCAGCTTGGTGCGCGTCGGCCACGCGGCCGTCGAGGCGCGCCAGTGCGAGCGCCTTTTCTCGGACGCCGACCGTGTCGGTCTCAAACTGAGCTCGGAGAGCCTGCGCGTCGTGGTCGCGCGTGCGCTGGGTCGCTCGCAACGCCTCGCTCGCGTGGCGCTGCGTTTCGCTGAGCTGCTCACGGAGCTGGGAGATGCTCTTGACGTGTGTGAGCGCGTGCGCCTGGCGCGCCTCGCGCTCGGCCGCGAGCTCAAAGCGCAACTGCGCAGCGTCGTCCTGGAGCTCCACGAGCCGCTGGGCTGCGTCGCGGAGCCGGCGCTGCTGGAGTTCGTCCTGCTCGGGCGTCGTCTGCAGTGCTCGCTCACGCAGCACGATGAGATCGGTGAGCGCATGCACGAAGGCTGCGACGTCTGGCGAGATGCGTGTCGCGCTCTGGCGGCGCAGCGTATCGCGCGTGGGCTTGTCACGCTGCCAGGAACAAAGCAAGCAAACAACCAGACAAAGAGTGAGACACCGCCAGTCACCGTATTCTCCGACTGACCACGCACCGAAAGCAAGTCGAGTACGCGGTGGAGGCTTCTTGGGAAGCGCAGAGCGTCGTCGTGGTCCCAGCCGTCGTCCTCGTCGTCGCTATCGTCGTCGCCATAATCGTCTCGACCGGCCGCAACTCCGTCCTGGCCTTCACTGTCATTGTCTCCTTCCTCAAAGCCATCGGCTTCGTCGACTTCGGGCCGCTCGGGGACGTCGCGCACCGATTCCTTGACGCTGGCGCTCCGCTGGCTCGCGCGGCGCTGCTGTCGCTCTGTGGCCTCTTTGGCCAACGACGCCTCGAGCCGAAACTACTCACACGGAGAACACAAACACCACCAGCGTTCAGTGCCTTCCGCTTGAAGTTTCCTCCTCGAGACCACTTACGTGGGCCGCGAGCGTCTCGTGGGCCCCTTGCGGCAGCGCCACGGCGCTGTGGCCGCCGTCGTGGCTGTCGAGCAGAAACGCGTCCAACGACACGCTCGTCTCGGGCGTCGGCAGCGTCGCGAGTAGCTCCAGCGCGCCGACTGCACGCTCCAGCACGGCCACGAGCCGCTCGCTCTCGACGCCCACGCCGCCCGTCGCAGCGAGCATCGCGGGGGCACCGGGGGAAAACTCCACACCCGATGGGGGTCCTCGTTGTGTTGACTAATAATACTCACGTCGCGTCTTTCATCGACGGCGGCCGTGGCGACGGCCGTGGCGTGATGCCGGTTCCTCTTCCTCTTCATCTTCGTCGCTGCTCGTGTCGGAGCTGCCCGTGCTGAGACCGTCGTCGTCCACGTGGTCGTCGACAATGCCCAGCGCGACCTCGTCCATGGCCTGCTGGATGATCTGGTCCACGGGACTCAGCTTGGCTGTCGACAACGACGACGACGATGATGACGGACCCGTTGCTCCGCCGGGGAGCTTGGCGAGCCGCTGCTGGAGGCTCTCGAGCGACGGCGCCGTGGGTGCGTCGTTGCGCAGCGCGCGGAGCCGCAGCGCCAGATCGTCGGCGGCCACGCGGCGCTCGCGCTGGGCGCGGTCCACGTCGCGCGCGTCGGCAAACGACTGGAGCCCCGCGAGCCGCGTGGCGAGCGCCGGCACGTCGACCGTCGCGGCCGCCACGGCCACGCGGGGCTGCGCGCGCTGGGTCTCGAGCGCCGCGACGGCCGCGCGGATCTCGCGCCGCGTCGCGTCGTCCGCCGATGCGTCGGCCGCGGCCGCGTACGCCGCCAGCGCGTCGACCACGTGGCCACGCTGATGCATGGCACGCGCGCGCTCGAGCGGCGAGGCCACGGGCGGCGGCGACGGTGGCCGCACCGTGGCCGACGGCGGACACGGCGAGGCTGTGGTCGCGAGCGCCGCGTGGATCAGTGCCACGACGTGGCCACGGGCCGCGTCCGAGTGCACGGCAAACGCCAGCGTGGCGGTGGGCGCTGCCGTGTGGTACAGCACGGCGCGCCGCACGTCGTCCACGGCCTTGACGTCGACCTGGACCATGGCTGGGAGGGAAGGAGAAGGGCACGAGGATCAGATCCGATCGAGCGATATGATGATGATGGAGGGGAAATACAACGACGTACGCTTGTCTTCCTTGGGTGCATGAGGTGGGCGGTGGAGTCCCGTGGCCACGACGGGCGCGCGGTCGCCCAGCCGCAGGTGGAGCATGGGACGCGCGTCGTCGACCACGCGCGCGAGCCACAGCGTGAGCGTGGTCTTGGTCCACTTGGCGCCGAGGCCAAAGGAGAAGAAGGACGGCGTGGTCGGAAGCCACACGTCACCCGTGAAGACCGGCACGGCGTCGGCGTCCTCGTGGGGCGACGACGACGACGGTGGCGGCGGTGGCGACCGCAGCGAGAACGACACGCGTGGCATGGCAGTGCTGGCAGTGGATGTGGTGGCCGCGCTGGCAGTGGATGCCGTGGCAGCGCTGGCGTCGGCCGGCCGCATTGCTTCTCCGGTCGTGTCCACCGCCGGGTGGGTGCAACGCTGATCATGGCAGAGAAGTTGGACACTGACGAGTGGATCGTTAGAAACGCGTTAGTGTTACAGTGTTATTTGCGTTATTTCAGTATGCTGACATGATCTGTCGATTACGCCGAACGAAGCGGCGAAACATACTGAAATAGTTCATGATATATGCTCTTTCCGTGTGTGCGAGTTGGTAATGGTCACGCAACGGCGAAGACACACAAGACATGACACTTCATCTTTTCCTTGCTTCAAAACAAGGTAGATTGTTTTCTTGCGTCACGACCCTCCCCATCCAAAACCTATTAAAAGGCCTATTTTGAACTCAACGTCATCAAATGGACCCTTTTATGGAAATTGATGAGTGGTGTTTGCCAGTTGTTCTTTGACCCGCCACATCCCACCACGCTCGCCCAGTGCGGACGACCGGATAGGCTCGACCAGTATGGCGGGTGCGAGTCCAGGAGCGGGCGCGTCAGTCGCTTGTCGCGCGGGCGCGGCCCCATCTCTACGGGCGTCCGGAAACCAGTCTGAGCCCTGCTTCCTGGTCAGACTGCGGGCGTGCGATTAGGCGTTCCCACGGCGTTCCCACCACTCGCCCCCCTCCAACTCCTCCTCTCCCTCTTCCTCCGTCCCCCTCCTCCCTCCGTCTCCAACTCCTCTCTCACTCGCCAACTGGAAACCGCCCCCACGGCGGATAGTCCCCTCCTCTCCTCCTCCTCGACCCACGCCAAGGAGACAAAATGCCCGTGGACCTGGACGACGTGGCCGTGCCCACGTTCAAGGGCAACTTTCCGCGCTACAAGGCCGAGCTCCGCATCTTCCTCGAGTGTTTCTCGTGCGAGGGCTTGCTCGACGGCTCGCTCGCGGCGCCGCGCGAGGACGCGAGCGACGAGGACAAGGCCGACTTTGCCGACAAAGAGCGCATCCTGTGGCAGGCGCTCCACCGCGGACTGCCCGCGCGCGAGCTCACCGAGACGCTCGACGCGTGCGGCGAGTCGGGCAGCGACGCGCTGCTCATCTGGAACAAGTTTGTCGCGCGCAAGACCCACACGACCTACACCGAGCACCTCGCGCGCCTCGACCAGTTCCACGGCGCGCGCTACGAGCGCGGCATGAACATTTACGCGTGGATCGCCGAGAAGATCGAGCTCGGCGAGATGCTCGCGTACGGCGGGCTCAAGATCAGCGACGCCGAGATGGCCGACGTGCTGCTCATCGGCTCGCGCCACGCCTACCCGGGGCTCGCCTCGACGCTCGTGCCGTTCAACAGCGTCGGCGAGCCCATGCCGCGCCCCAAGCTCACGCACGTCATGGACGCGCTCGACCGCGCGTGGCGCGCCGACCAGGACGAAACCAAAGTGCGCCGCAGCAGCCCGCGCCACGACTTTGACGCCGCGGCCTACACGCCCCGACGGCGTGCGCGCGAAGGCCGCGCCGCCCACGAGCGCCGCGAGGAGCGCGCGCGGCGAGAGCAGGAGCGGATCCGACTGTGACGGTCCGGTCGCACCCTCGCCTTTCGTCGTCCTAGCCGTTGGGTGCCCTGCCACGCGACCGAAAGCGTGTGTTGGGGGCACTCGTGTCTTTTTCTCTCTAAACGTACTGGTCATAACGCTATGTGTATTTAAATATGACGCTCTAATGCTCGTCGGGTTTGTGTTGGGGTGCGTTGGGTGGTACGTGGGGATGTCATCTTGTGGGGTGGTAGTAGGTTCGTCAACATAAATTACGTGGTGATGGATCGGGGACGACGCTTGTTGGACAAAGAGCGCGGCAGGGTGGCTCTCGACCCGCGCGGCTTTATGGCACCCAAAGCCCGAGCGTCTGCGAGAAGTCGTCCGGCAGCGCGCTCAGCTCCTCGAGCTTGTCCGAGAGCGAGTTGGTGCTCCACATCTGAAACGCGTGCGCGTGCATTTCAAAATCCGGAAAGAGCTGCTCCAACACGCTCGCGCTGTCGAGCTTGAACGGCGCGACGTCGTCCTTGTCCACGGACGCGTCCAGCGACATCGAGGCGTTGAACAGATCCAAGTCGATCGGCGGCAGCAGCTGCTCGCACTCGACCTCGGCAACCGGCGCAGACGACAGCTCGGCCTCGACAACCGGCGCGGACGGCAACGATGTCGCCGACAGTGCCGGCTCGTCCAACGCCACAAGCGGCGACATGCGCAACGCCTCCATGTCCTCGACCGGCTCGCGCTTGACGGGCAGTTGGTACGGCGCGCTCGCGGCGCGGGCCTTCTGCTTGGTCTGGATGCGTAGGCCGCGCTGCTGGCGCTCGTGCTTCTGGCGGTACTTCTGCGCGTGGGTCATGGTCTGGCGCGAGTTCTTGGTGCCGACATACTCGGCCACAGCCTCCCACGGGCCCGACGGGTAGACCTGGAGCGCCTCGAGGAAGCGCGCGTGTTCCTCGGGCGTCCACGCCTGCCCCTTGGTGCGCGCGGCGATGGCCTCGCGGCGCGTCTTGGCCTCGCGCGAGGCGCGGAGCAGCGACTTGGTCACGCGCTTGGGCGCATCCGCCACGGGGACCACGACGTCCGCCGGCTTGGCCAGCACGAGCTCTTGCTGGACGCGCTTGGAGATCGTCATGGTGGACTGGGAAAATGTGGGAAAAGAAGGCCGTTGGGAAAATGGAGAAATGACCGCAAACTCCCGGGTTTGTGAGTCTCCCGAACCAAGAAACAACGCCACCGCTTTTCCAGGCGCCGTTGGTCGTCGGAAAGTGTTGGCGTCGCGGGCTTTCTCTTTTCCAACGTGGGAGCACAAAGCAGTTCGGGCGGTCAACCATCACTCACGGGTACCTTTCTCAGTTTTTGCCCACCAAACTGATTTTTGTTTCCAGTTGCGGGTCTCGTGAGTGATGATCCCTGAGTGGTGAGAAAACCGATTTCCAGCCAATCAAATCATGCCAATCGAGCCTTCCACGGGTGCGAGGTGGCAACTGTTGGCGGTCGAAATGGCGTCGCCACAACTGTTGGCGTTCGCGCCATTTTCCCATGGCCACCTGACACCCAACGAGATGCGAGATATTTTTGTGGATTGTGGAAGGAGAGAAATACATAATATATATCTTTTGGATTTCCCGACGATTACATGCAGATTGTCACGCGCTTACCAGCATTCCTGGGAAAGCCCGACGGCAAACTCTTGGAGGTCCTCGAGGTCCGTGGCATCGTGTTCTTCGTCGTGGGCGTGGCTGGCAGCAGCACCTAGTGCCACCTCTGCTAGTGACTGGGACTGCCACAGATCGTCCGAGTTGAACAGCATGTGGTCGGGCAACGAGGAAAGCAGCGACATCAGTGGCGGCGAGCCGGCCACCGTGGCCGCGAGCGCTTCCTCGCATCCGCTGAAAAATGTGGCCTCGTCCAGTACGACACCACTCGCCATGTCCTCTGTATCGTTCTCGGCTACGAGATATTCGTCTTCCGCGCCCTCCATCTCCTCGCCTTGGTCCGTCGCGGCATCGCTGTGATCATCTTCCGTTCGTCGAGGTTCTTTAAATCTTCGTGTTGCTGACGTGGGTTTCGCGGCTCGCCGCCGCGACGGCTGCCGTCGCGACGCAGCTACTCGCTTGGTCTTCTTTGACGCCGCCGCTTTATGCCGCAGTGCGCGCGTCTTGCGTTCGTGCTTTTCTCGACATTTCTGCGCGTGGGTCATGGTCTGGCGCGAGTTCTTCGTGCCGACAAAGCTCGCGATCGCCTTCCACGGACCGGCCGGGTACCGCTCGAGCGCCTCCAGGAACCGCTGGTGCTCTTCCGCGGTCCACGCCTTGCCCTTGCTCTTCGCGGCTGCGGCCTCGCGCTGCGCCTTCGTGAGCTTGAGGGGCTCGCTCGTGGCCGAACTGTCACTGCGCCGCCGGTGCTGCCGGTGCCCACCGGACGTGGGGCGTGCCGTCGTGGGGCCAAGCGACGCTGCCGCCGTCGGCGCCGCCTCCACGAGCTCTTGTTGTACACGCTTGGTGATCGCCATGGGTGTCGTCCGCCGTCAAAGTTGCGCTGTGGAAGCTGCGAGAATCTGCCTGCCCAACAAAAGTGCGCGCCCCCGCAGCTTCTCGACCATCACTGCTTGGCGCGAGACCAACATTCCTGGATCCCAGTTCACTTGTGGAGGTGTGAGTGATGGTTCGATTGAGGTGTTGCCCCGGCGCCAAGGAGCTGCCATTGTTGCAATCTCAACGCCGCTGGCACCGGCACACAGAGAGCGTTGCGCCCTCATCCGTTGACACCCAACAGTGTGGGAAGAATTGGCATCTGCGCCACCAAAGATACATCGGGTATCATCCAGTCACGTTCCCCCCACGCAGCGCAGAACAATAATACTTGGGGGTGGAGGATCACACACATGCCATCGTGGGGCGCACGGTGGTTTGAAGTCTCGTCTGTCAGTATTCCTTCTTCGTTCACAAAGCAGCTTCAACAACCCACTTGTGACCGCACAGAACAGTGCAAGACAGGTGCCTTTGGCTTCCAACGAGGAATGTGGGTCATCTCTCCCCCCAATGGCGGTTTCGCGGCTGTTCAGTGCGTGGTCAGTGATTGAAGGTGAGTGGACGGGGGGATTCGTTCCTTCAGCCGGAAATCTCACGTTGACTGAGAGGGAAAAACTGGCGGCATTGCTGATGGTGATCGACCTGTTTGGAGGTCATTTTGGACTCTTTGGGTCCGCTCTGGCCACTGTGGACGGATGCTTTCCCGCCGCTTTTTCATCATGCAACAGGGAATACACTTTCCTGACAGATCCGTTCTCCAATCTTCTCCAGGATGTAGACCCACCCAGTCCAGAGGCGATCACCATCGGGGGACTGGATTTGTCCTCGCTTGTGCGGGCATGACCGCCGGTGACGTTGCCGGCTCGTGCATTCCGGAGAGACTGGCGTAAGAAAGTGCTGAACGCCTCTGACGTCGTCCCACAAGGTCTTCCACTGGGTTCTCCCAACTGCCACATCTGAGATAAACGAACAAGAACCTGATCTTTTCTCGCCGTGCTGGGCATTTCCGCCCGTCACTTGCCTGCGTGGACTCCACCAGCAAACCTACACAAGACACGATAACGGCGAGCCTCTGGCGTCCAGCCGTGGGCTGGGGCGCGTGGATCGTGCGTTTTGGATCCACCATCGAACAGGCGACTGGAGATCAGAGCAGCTCACAACGAAGGTTTGGTCGAGCTCTGTAGCCATCTCCCGGTTTGGGAAGATCGCAGATCTGGAATTTTGGCACGAAGCGTCATCGCCGTCAGGCTGGCATCAAGTCATCCGAACTAAGATCACGTGGGGGAGCGCCCGTCTTCTCCTCTTCGCTGGGGCGTCCAGAGAGTTCTGCGCCTCACAAACTGGACTGTTCGCACACACAGAAGAAAAGCAGAAGGTGGTCAGTCTTGGCACTTGCCACAGTGATCTCGATTGGTCGGTCCAAAATCCACCGTCGCAAACAACAAGCGAAAACTCTTTTTTCCAGGCACGGCAAAAACTATTTTTTGCCCTACAAATCTCAGAGCACGCCTTGGTGCGCATTTCCCGGCTGGGAGATTTCGTTGGCGCGGAACCTGGACTTTTGGAGGAAGCACGATGTCCCCAACTCACTTCGGTCGCCAGAGTCTCGCCCGCTGACGGCAACAAATCCGGTGCCCAGTCTCTCTCTCTCTCTCTCTCTCTTGCTTTTGAGTCCAGTGGAGGAGCAAGTTGTGGTTGTTCCATCGTAATGGAAGAAATGCCCTGTCTAATCGTGTGATACTACCCGAGTTTCCAACGAAACTGGGTCAAAAGGCCAAAAGCCAACAAGAAAAAATCGAAAAACACCAACATCTCTCTTCCCCACCGACTCGGGACCCAAAATTTTAGCGCCTTCTTTTTGCCAGCGTGTTTCGGCACTGCGTCATCCTGCCGTTGTTGCCTCCTCTTTCTGCCTTTGTGCGGATGGCTGCACAGGGCGAGAGAAAGTCGGACAGTCAGAATCACTCTCGGAACCCACGACACAAAGCAGTGTCGCGTGCGGCTGAGGGGGAAGGCAGCTCGGCTGAGGCAAAGCATCCATCGCGTCGTGGGCGTTCCCCACTTGAACTTTTGCTCCAGCGTTCCACAGCCCAACCCGCCCACTCGGTCGATAGATGCCGATGGAGACGAAGCGCGAACAGGCCGATGGATCTCCGCTTTCTGTGGCGACCTGGACACCCACGGGCAGCTACGTCGACATGCTCGCGGCCGCCGAGACGCCGACGTCCCACGACAAGAGCGGCGGCGGAACCGAAGGCCGCGGGCTCTGGACGACCGAGGAACACCTCAACTTTATCCAAGGCATCACGCTGTACCCGTCCGGCCCGTGGAAAGATATCGCGTCGAATGTGGGCTCGCGGACAGCGCGCCAGACCATGACCCACGCGCAAAAGTACCGCCAGAAGATTGCGCGGCGATTGCGCAATGCGCGCATGAACGCGCAGCAGCAGCTCCCGTACAATCTAGACGCGACGTGCCCCAAGTACAACGCGCTCCTCACCAACGACGAGCAGTTCAACGACTCGATCCTGTCGACCACACTCGCGATTGCCGCTGAGAAGGAGCTCGACATGATGGAAGCGGTCATGGGCGCGGCGGCCCCCTCGGGCGAAGCCGGCGCCGGCGACATGTACCAGCCGCTGGCCGGGACTACCGCGTACTCGTATGGGCCACCGTCGGCCGCGGGCGACGACGGCGAGACCGACATTGCCTTTGACGAGTGCATCGACTTTCTCATCGCCAAATTCCATCAAGACACGCTGCCTTGATCCCCGCGAGCGCGTACAGCTTCAAGCATTTTATTTATTGTTTTGTGGCGATCTCTCGTCGCGTTTGCGTGCTGTTCGACCGGAAGACCCATCCCAAGGTCGGCTTTTGGCAACGGTCCACCACGCGCCGAGTCGTCCTGCCGACCGGAAATGACTGGACTGAGAAGAAGACGAAGAAAAACTATGTGGCGTCCACCGCGTGCAAGCTCGATCTTGCCGCGTGCGATATCGGATATAGGGAAGTAGAGAGTGAGGTATAAGTGCCCCCCGTCGAATGCGCGGGGAGAAATTCAATAAACGTACAGTTGTCGACGCTGTGTAGTCGTTTCGAGCGGAGGCGCAGGGGGATACACACACAGTCTTGCCATCCAACGAGTGGAACGGCTGCGGCGCTTCCGGGTGGTGACTCAGTTGAAAGGGGACTTCGCCAATGTGTCCCTTGCGCGAGGCAGGGCGGCGGTGGTTGAAGTTGCTTCTCCCGCCCAAGTCGGAAAGCTCGTTGGAAGTCTGAGTTGGGAAGGAGACAATCCGCGTTCGTTCGAACTGTTGGACTAAAGTAAAAAGATCGAACGTGGGGAGTCCCCGCTGGTGCGGTGCCCACCACACGAACCGGTGGGTTGGAGTCACTCATCTCACACCCACTGCCAACGAATCCTCAACAATGTCGAGCGACTGGGAGGAACGCCAACGTGGGAGCCTCCTGGGAAGAGGGGAGGTCCCTGAGGAGGGAACAGCGGAAAAGACGGAAGGAAGGAGACACTTTGCTCCTCTGTCTTGTGCTGGACTTCTTGTTTACTCAGACCTACGGTATCGGTTGGTCTTGGAACCACATCTGCGCTGGGAGAAACTGTTCACGGCGCCAATGTATAATTTGTCATTTCGGGCGCGTGCCACGCACACACACTCGCATGGCGCATCCCAACATGCACCCGATCCATACCCACGGCACCGGCACCACGTTTCCGTTCGTGAAGTCGGGAATGGGCCGAGAATCTTAGCTGGTTCTTGGCAAGATCCAGTATACACGGGCTACTCACGCTGGCGCATGCTGATGGATGCAGTATAAGCTCTCTCGCAAGTTTCTACTACTGCGGTGCAATATGGCGAGGAGTGACGCAGCTCGACGCGCACCAGCGTGAGACAGAATCAACGGAAAGCCCGCCGCCTTCTTCTGGCCCCATTTGCCAGGCGTGCGTGTTGCCAACGTGGCAGCTGGTGTGCGGCAACGAATCAATTCGCACCAGCGGGACGTTTTGGAGAGAGAGTGAAGGTTTATCGACCAACATTCGATCGATGAAGAGCTCCACTCTATCGCGGAGAAGTGCAACATGCTGCATCCCTTGTCTACGGAGAGTGGGATCTCAACTTGTGGCTCAGCGCAGTCGGCGGCCTGACCATGCAGTTGCCCCGACGAAAACCACACAACCGTCGTCGCATGCGTGCGCATCTCCTTCGATATAACTTAGACAGTGCCACATTCGCAAGACACAACTTCGACCGAGGAATTAGTTAACCAACGTCCAGGCGCTGTTATTTGTTGGCAGATTTCCAATTCTTTGGCCAACTTTTCTCCGCACGGGGGGTTGTAGCGCCGTGTCAGCAGACCATCAACCGATATGTTCAGCAGTGTTTAGACAGCCGGATCGTTGCACGCAGCCCCGAGGTTTCCACACTTGTTGTGTGTCGGCGCTATCCATAGAAACAGACGCGTTGCCGGAGTGTTGCTGTTGTTCGCTCTTGAGCCGTCGGTCATCCCGCGGTTACTGAGCCGTTCCAACAAATAGCAGCCGGCCAGACGACCCTTCTGGAAATTTTCGGGCGTGACGAGCCAATGCCATCTGCGCATCCCTCGCCAACGTCGGAGCGTCGCGTCCTGTCGCCTCGGTTCAGTGCCGTTGCCCGTCATCTTCCCGCCTCAGTGGTGCAGCGCCGGCGCCGTTTTGTTCTGTTGGCGCGGCAGAAGGCACACAGCGACCGCTCGCAACAAAGAGTCGGCCGCCGAGACTCTTCACCGGGCAGGCACGCGCCCAGTTCTGAGCTCTTGACATTTCCCATTTCGACACGTCCGGAAGAACAGGTTTCCTCGTCCCCACGTTCCTCAAATCACCATGGCCATCAACCCGCGATCGAGACCGCGCCGCCGCCTGAGCGAGGAAGGCGCCGGCGTCTGGACCGACAAGGAGCACCGCCGCTTCCTCGAGGCCATGGAGCTGTACCCGAAGGGCCCGTGGAAGCTCGTCTCGGACTATGTGGGCACGCGCAACCCGCGGCAGACTATGACGCACGCCCAGAAGTACCGCCAGAAGCTCGAGCGCCACCAGCGCGGACTCCGCACCAAGCGCAAGGACGCCGCCGAGTTTGCCAGCGCCCACGGCATCGTGCCACGCACCCACAGCGAGTCGCCCGACTGCGTCGGCCCGCTGCCGCTCGAGTACGGTTCGCCCAAGGATGTCTCGAACGAGGCCTGGATGGGGCCGATGGAGTCGCTGCTCCACCAGCACGCCGGCTTCGCGCAGACCCTCGCCGACGCGTGGTGGAACCCCGCGGTGGCCAAGCAGGATATGCATTCGCTCCTCCCGCTCTCCGACCTGGAGCCCCGACCCGTCCACGCCCTGGACGGACTCCAGCCCGTGCAGTTTGACGACTGCCTGGACTACTTCATTGAGTCGCTCTAGAGCATGCGCCTCAGTGTCGATTCTATGCGAGTACCTACCCGTTATTATTTATCCATGGCAAAATATACGTCCGTGTAGTTTCCATCGCGCATTCCGTGGCATCACTTTGTTGGAGTCGCGTTGCTTGTCGCCGTCGACAGTTCCCTTGCGTTTCCCACGGTCGCGATCGTATGCATAGGGGCTACTATTGTAATTAGAAATCGAATATTTTATGCCGTCCAACCCGCGTCAAAAGAACCGCAGAACTCAGCACGGGCCAGTATTCGTGAAGCTCGAACGGATCTCAGCAGCTGTGGTGTGGTGTGAGGTAGAGACAAAACGTTCCTAGCGCGAACGGGGGATAGGTCAACAGGATGCAGAGGCCGCCGATGCAGCAGTCGTCTCTGTTCGGACAA